>OVAV01002865.1:0-10582 GCA_900406375.1 Iberis amara
TTTTTTAATTTGTGTATATTTTTTTAAAACATCAATTAAAATAAACAGAAATAATATATTTATTAGGAAAAATAACATCCAAGATGAATAATTACCAAATAGCCCCTGTAATGCGACTGGATGAGCATCGCGGCGTTATGTTCTTCCATCAGGCGGTTATAGCCGGAAAGCCGAACAACTTTAGCCGCGGCTTGTGCGGCTGTAACAGCAGCTTCGGCAGCAGCTGCCGTGGCTATAGCCACTGCCATAGCGTGTTTTCTGTCTCTGACAATGGTTGTTGCCGGAGTAGAAGTTGTGCTCTCGACGTCATTGGAGATCTCCGGCGAACTCTCTGTCGGAAAATTTTCAAAAGACACAACTTCTTGAGTATCCTGTTGCTGTTTCCATCTATCGCCATCATTATTGTTCTCTCTCTGCATTATTTAAGAGTCAATTTGGTAGCTGAACTATCAAAGTTAATTAAGTTAATGTGTCTAAATAGTTGAAATAAGAAAAATTAGTTTTGTATTTTCTCTAAATAAAATGCTAGCTACTTACTTTAATAACATGATTGTTGTTAACAATGTGATATTACAGCAAAAAATATATTTCTTGTAATTTTATTATTTTAAAAATTAAATATATATATATATATATATATATATTTNTATATTATTTACATAAAATAATTTAAAAATGAAACAAGGAAAATAAAATATATTCGAAAATTTTGGTTTTAGTTATCGTAGTTTAATTCTAATTAATTAATATTGTTAATATGTAATCACATAATTACAAATGTAAAAAAAAGTAAAAATATGAAATCAAAGTGGTGGGTTGGGTAGAGTGTTGAATTTTATTTTAAAAAACTATTATAATATATAAAAGTTGAGTAGATGTTAAATTAATAGTTAGGGGAGAGAAGATAATATGGAGTCTCAATATTGAACAAGAAGGTATTGAGTTTGAGCTAGCATTGTAAGTCTTAGAAATTTGGATTGAACTAAATAATACAAGTCAATTAACTAAATAACAACTGATTTTATTTGGAAACATATAATTTTATCCATAATTATAATTATTACTATAACTATATATGTTTTTGTACATCTGGTGATATTCATATGTAAATATTCAACTAATTGATAAAAAAATTACTTAACTATATAAGCTGATCTTGTGAAGTATTGTTATTCTAATCAAAACTAAAATCAAATTCTATAAAAAGCACATTTTTGGTTTTATAAATTTTTATAAAGACAAATAATTTTTTTTGTCAACTTATCAACCCATATTTAGTAGTCACGGCTAATATTAATGCAAGCTTTTTTAAAGAGGGTGATAAATATTTTGGATCAAATAAAACGGTAGACTTGAGATATAAAATGAAAAGAAAATGATAAAGATTGTTGGGATCAAACTTCGGATGGTACAAGGACCTATAGCATAGACTATAGTGATTGTGAAGAGATAAATGCATATCTATTATACAGACAAAGTTGACATAACCAAATATGTATAATCAATAGGTGGGTTATTAAATGCATGAGGTTGAGTGATGGTGAGGGAACTAAGCAGTGCATATCAAAATTGGGAGAGGAAAAATGATATTTGAAGGTGTCTTGAAAATCATATTTGAATGCTATTATAAGAAGTCTCTTTAGTCCATCTCTTTCATTAGGGGACCAATCTTTTTCGGCTTTTAATTCATAAATACGTTCTGTAAGATGAAAGATCGATTTGTTTCCTTCCCCTTTGAGTTATAATTTACATAAATATTTCTCTAGGATTTTCTTAAAAAAATTGCAAACGCAAGAAAGAGAAAAATGGTTCATTTCCACAAACAAATATTATGTGCAATATTATTTTTGTTTTAAAATATAAGATATTATTGTATTTGTATCTAAAATTTTAAACTATTTAATATTAAATAACAAATGGTTGCTTTTTATTGATTGGTTGACGTCAATTAATATATAATAAATAAATTATTAGAAATATAAATATTTTAATATGCATGTTTTAACCAAAATATTTTATATAAGAAAACATAAACAAAGGGAAAAATGTTTGTGGTTTTATACAGATATCCAAAATGAAAATTTCTTAATCCAAGAAGAAAATGACTCTAAACCAAAATTGCTTATTTACGAAGAAATAATTATGCGGGTCATTTAGTAAAATATCTTATTATTTAAGTTATGTTTTTGTTAGAAATGCTAAATCTTAGTTAAAACGCTATTTAATTTTGTAGTTTGATTACTATCAATCCTTTCTTTCTTTTTCGGGTTATATTGCCTAATTGTGTTTATGAAGATCCCCATGCTTCTAAACAACCCACTTAATCTCCTGATTTTTCCAAATATGGTTGCAACATAAACACACGATATATACACACATAATATATATACATATATATATATATATTAAAGGTATAATTATAGAATATTACCTTTGAGTGTTTAGGAGAGGATTTAAAGACTTTGTTCTTCACCGTCGAGAACCACCCACCACTCCCTTTCTTTCCCATCTCCCTCAAAATTCTTCGATCATAAACTCTATATATATATATATATATGAAAAGAACAACTATTTATAAAATGTTTATATAGGAATTGTACCAAAAATACATTTATAAAATCAAAACAAATTCCAGAAGTAGCCAAAACATAAATGCATAACATTGTGATATTACATGCCTTTGTGTTTGCGTTCATCCATATATAACATTTCCATATGCCTTAATATGTATAAAATTTGACATACATGTATATATGTAAATTCATGAACTTACATGTTTTTGAGAAATATGATCAAGCCATTGAAACGATCTTTTGAAGATTATTGATCAGAAAGAGAGAGCGAGAGAATGAGAGACAGATAAGAGGTGAGAAGTGAGAGAGAGAGTTTAAGTTAAGTTGAGAAAGAGGAAGTGTCTCATTTTACCACCGATAATGAAATCATTAACGGAGTCACGTGGGGTTCGGTTAAACGCCGTTAAGCGTTTTTACGAAGTTCACGAGGCTTCCACACTTTTGTCTTCTCATTATATATTTTAACGCTTTGCATAAAGTCTTCTGACATTTGTGATGATTGAAAATACATATTAATTGGAAGAGAAAAAAACAGTTGACCTCATCGTTACATTAAAAACATTATATTTGCAAATTTGTCGGCTTGCAGACGTATCAAATATACACAGATATACCTAAATATTTTTCCAAGATATATTTAATTATTAACTGATTTGTTTCTTTTGTCATTTAATTTTTTTAGATTTTTCACACATATTATAAATAAATAAAATTGGTTAACAGGATATTACAAAGTTTTATAATTTGTTAAAAGAGTATCTTATAAAAGTCTTTGTATTTAAGTATTTTTGTTTCATGAATGATAAATTATTTATGAATGATGAATGTAAATTGTTCGTGTGAATGATAAATTGTTTGTGTAATTAATGAATGATTTATGTTAATGGTGAATTATTTGTGTGAACAATGAATGGTTTGTGTGAATGAACAAAAACACATATTTTCAAATAAAAAACAAAAGTACATATTTCTCTTATTAAAAAAACAAAAGTACCTATTTTCCAAAATAAAATAAAAAGTATCAAGTTTAAAAATTTATTCAAAATTAATATTGTGTTGTTTATTTATCCCTCCTTAACTATTACCATCAAAAAATAGAGAAAATTACTGTATATAGCATAAATGGTGGAAAATTTATAAGAAATGTCATATTGGCAAGACCTTATATGAACTACCATATTCAGTTGATCAGAAAGACGCATATGCCCGCTTGACTAACTATGTGACGTTGATTTTTAAATGTTTTAGAAAATTCAAAAATTGTTCTTCATCTCTATCCACGCTTACACTCATCATTTCCTTCTCTCTCCACTTCTCTTCTCTCAGTAACCGCATGATATCTCTCTCCCATTGATCAAAGGAAATAGTATCGTTTCCTAACTCTAAATCCAAAAATTGCTCAAATCCCTAACATTTTCTTTCATCTGGAGTTCCCTCACTCGCTGCCAATGTCATCGGGAAAAAAAGTTTGTTTATCTCCAAGGCTGAAAGAGAAGTAACCGGCGACCCGAGATACAACTTCTACGGCGATTGTCAATGTCAACCCCGAAACTGCCCAACCGCCTCGCCGGAACTCATCTACGAAATCAGCTAATCATGTCCACGACTCGCAAGAAATGATGTTTGATTCGTCATGACTTCCGCAAAGGTTATACGCCTATGACTGATACCCTCCGACGGTCGTATTGATTGCTATTCAAAACCCGAGTACTTAGTTAACATTGTGGAGGCACTCGAAGACAAATCCAACCTAAACTATCTCAAGGCTTTAGTATTTGGTCCACTACTAAACATTCTTGTCTGAAAGGCAGCATTCTCTAGAAAACTTATCCACCAGATGTTGTGCATGTCACTAGTAACTGCCAAAAAAATACGCATTATGGTTTGTATTTGGTATTGTGACTGGTCTTCCATATGGTCCTTACCCCGAACCCGCGGTCTTAGAGACCCCAACAATCCGTATTGGAACACCCTTATATCGAAGACAAACTAGAGCGTGAAGGTCAAATACATTGTTGGGTGGCTTAAGACATACAAGAGAATACCAGTGGACAAAAAAGAACCCGTCGTGCGCTTATTGTAATAGTCGAGGGTATATTGATGTGCAAAATCCTGTAAAAGTGGGAAGTACGGTTGTTGAGATGATTAAGAATTTAGAATCTTTTGAAATTTTTCCATGGGGTCGCAAGGCGTTTTCATTAACAATAGAGATGGTCAAACTTGGCGACCAATGCGAGAATGTGGCTGACCTTTGATCCAAGCTAAACCAGTCTCACACCGTAACTCATGGTTTCAGTCTGGCGTTACAGTTGTTTTTCTACGCGGCTATCCTTGAGTTTGTCAGGTTACTGCCTGTCTCCAAAGGTGTTCATGATTTCACACATGNTAACCAGTCTCACACCGTAACTCATGGTTTCAGTCTGGCGTTACAGTTGTTTTTCTACGCGGCTATCCTTGAGTTTGTCTGGTTACTGCCTGTCTCCAAAGGTGTTCATGATTTCACACATGAATCTATCTCGAGTCTCCCAATGTGCAAGATATTTCACAATTCCAACATCATAAAAGTCGAGAACATATCTGACAACATTATAGATGAACTTATAAATTTTTCCACATTGTTATGTAATTCACATGATTATCTTGACAGATGTATTTGCAACCTCTGCTATATGCTGAGGACAAGTTATATAGCAGGGAAAACAAGGAGTGGCATGATGAGGTTAAGGACGAATCAGTTGACTATATGGAAAGTTTGATTGGCGTTCGTTTTAAATTTCAGAAAACTATGTGACAAAGCGATTGTAGTGACTTTGATCAGATTGTTGTGGATGAGAAGAAGGCGCAAAACGTGAAGAATAAAAAACCTGTAAAGAAGGTGCGTACCCATGTTCAGGATGTGTCAGAGACATTGGAAGTTAAACCATTTAAAGGTAAAGGAAAACTATCTGAGAAGAGAGAAACAAATGTATCATAAACAAAGGGGGAGGAGTTTGTGGATGTTGCAACTATGTATAAGCATGTTGAGGAAATTTTTGCTGCTCACACTGAAAAGATAACCAATTAAATTCGAACCGAGAAGTCAATAATGAAGGATGAAATATTGGATGAGATTATAAGTGAAGTACGTAAGGGTTGGAAGTTTACAAGCAAACAAAAATGCCCCTTCTTCTCCTCACGTTTCCGTAAGTACTAGTTCAGAGAATACAATATCCCAGACACTTGTAGACAATGAGGATGTAGGATTTAGTCAGAGGGCAGCATACGACGACTATCCAAACGTCGCAACTATTCTCATAGAACTAGATAATCCTGTAAGTATTTCGATATAAAGTTGATATGTCCTTTTGAAGACTACGTTTTGTATTCTCACCGAACTATTCTAAATTGTGCAGGTTGATGGGATATCCACTGAAGGTCTCGGAGAAAAACGCGACACAACAAGAGTTCCAAGAGACAACATAAGTCACTCGATGGACATATTTACTAAATTGTTGCATATTATCATTGTTTCTTTTTAGAGGTAATTAATTTTCATCATTCTGAAATGTGTAGGCTGAGATCACGTCCACTGAATGTGTCGGGGACGAACTTGAAATAACCAAACTGCCAACTGACAAGGTAAATTACTCAGTGGACATCTTTACTATATGCATATTGTACTGTTTTCTGTTATGTAGTGACTAATTGTCAGCATCCTAAATTTTTCAGCGGCGAATATGTCTACTGAAGGTATTGGGGACCAAGTCGAGACAACTAAATTTCCAACAGACAATGTCATTTTCATGGTGGACATATTTACTATATTGTTGCTTGCATATTTCACTGCTTCTTTTTAGACGTAAAGTAATTGTCATAATCCTAAATTGTACAGGCTGAGCTTATGTCCACTGAAGGTCTTGTGGACGAACTTGAAACAATAAAATTGTCAACTACCAAAGTAAATTACTCGGTAGACATATTCAATAAAGTGTTGCATATATAATTGTTTCTGTTGTGCGGTTACTAATCGGCAACATCCTAAAATGTTCAAGCAGCAAATATGTAAATTGAAGGTATCATAGACGAAATGAAAACAACCAAACTTCCNGTAGACATATTCAATAAAGTGTTGCATATATAATTGTTTCTGTTGTGCGGTTACTAATCGGCAACATCCTAAAATGTTCAAGCAGCAAATATGTCAATTGAAGGTATCATAGACGAAATGAAAACAACCAAACTTCCAACTAACAATTTAAGCTACTCGGTGGACACATTTACTATATTGTTTCATATTTTTCTTTTCTTATAAATATGGACTAATTGTTCACCGTGTCTATACATAGCCCATGTCGTATACTCCCACCACCACCAACGAGGATGACCCGTTGCTGAATTTTCCACTAATATTTCAATATTAGCGCGTGATGTGGGAGAACCTGAACAAGATAAAACACATAGGGCCAACAATAGTAACCTTTCTACACCCAAATAATCAAAAGACAAGGTTTGGTCTCTGTTTTTGTTTCTCATTGTTTATAGTCATGTTTTTTTAATAACCATAATCATATATGTTATGATTTTCATTTAGTATATTGATGATGAGGTAGCAAACTATCTTGGTGGAAATTTCGTTTGGAAGGAACAAATTGAGCATTCAAAATCAAGTGATAATCAAAGTTATATAGGTGGAGAATGCCTAGTTTCAGGTCGATTGTTAAGTCATGTCATTCGTCAAGATGGTACACGTAAAAAAGAAATAGGAGGTAAAGTTGTGGTAGGTGAAGAAGAAATAGGAGGTACTATGATTGGTACAAAAATGGAGCTTAAAAATTATTTTTATGCAGGAGAACAAGGATGTGGTACAGATGCAATTGTAAGTTTTTTTTTTTTTACGGTGGACAATTTTTAATATGTTTATGCCTTACTAACACATTTATCATTTAACCAGGGAAATGTTGATGATGATGATGAAGTCGTCAAAGAACAAAAAGGCGGTGAAGATGAAATTGTAATGTTTTTTTCAACTTGTCCACTAAATGTTAGATATACTAATATATAATGGACATATTTAAATAGGTGGACATAATTCTACAAATATTATTTACGACAATTTGATAAGAGAAACAAGTTTTTTTATTAACAGGAACTCATACAAGCTGCTTCCAAGTGAAGGCCAAGTACCAGTTGCTGGACACATTTTATTGGTAGGTTATTATTCTGATGTTATACANAAACAAGTTTTTTTATTAACAGGAACTCATACAAGCTGCTTCCAAGTGAAGGCCAAGTACCAGTTGGTGGACACATTTTATTGGTAGGTTATTATTCTGATGTTATACAAATCTAGTGGACAATAAATTCTATTTGGAAGAAGTAATTTTGTTGACAAGAACACACGTTTTACTAACATATATTAACATTTTTATTTTAGCAGGAAAAGCAAGATGATGATGAAGGCGTAAGAGAACTAGAAGGTAGTGAAGATGCAATTGTAAGTTTTTTCCAAAAATGGTACACACGTTTAGATACTTAGATTTCTGATGGACATAATTCATTATGTCGACAAACATTCAAATTTTTTCAAGAAACCCAAGAAAGTTGCTGATATGGAATTAGGTGGACAAGAAAAACATGGAGAAAATAGTGGACAAGCTGCTTTAATAGGTTGTTGTCACTCTGCGTCAATCTATTGACAGCAATGTAAGTATTTACATGGATAGTAATGCTAGATGATTGTCCACTAGATTTATAAGTTGAATATTCATGGTTTTTGTATTCTTTCGCAGCATGTTGATGCATTGCTACGTCTGATGTGGCGAAAGGAAGGAGATAATTTGTTGAACCGAAGGGTAGGAATTATGGAAAACTTGTTTACATGGATGCTATATGATGAAAACAACAATTACAAGAAGGCAAGATTCAAAGATAAGTGGTCATGGAACATCACAATCAAAAACTACATCAGAGGCCTTGTTCCTAATCGATTGAACAACCTAGTTGGTTTTCGACCATTAAAATCATCTACGCTCCTATGGATTAAGGATAATCACACTGTATTTCCCTCTTAATTTACCGTAAAGAAGGAAGTATATATATTTTTGATTGATTTTGGAAGAGAATGGACGAGGAGAGGATGGATGCAACTATGAAATCTTTAGCTAAATTTATGCCATTTGCAATAAACCACTTGGTTCCCGGAGATAATGGTAGACAACCCATCTCATATGCTTTTAGGATTTTCAAAATCCCTAATGTACCACAAATTGTGTTCTAGCGATTGCCTTCAATGTCAATGAAGCTTATTGAGTTTAGCTCTCAGGGCATTGATGTGTCCTGCCCACTAAGGAAATGGTTGGTATTGTGTGTGCTCATCACGCCATTGAGCTTTATGAGGAGTTTGTACAAGCCTTGCCTATTTGACTTTGTTGCTTAGAGATCATGCTACTTTTACTCTGTTCATCTAAGTGATATTCTTCTGGATTTTTATGTCTTTTAGGATGATTTTTGTTAATTTAAACTCTTATGTTTTGTTTACACTTTAGACAAGTCATCGAATGATCTACCAACTGTATGTGGAGATAATCACTTTTATGTTATTTGGACTTGTTGTTTTTTTTTAATTCTAGGACGATTTCTAGTTATTTCAAATTATTATGTTTTGTTAAGACTTTAGACAAGGCACCAGATGATCCACTATCCATATGTGGACATAATATACTTCTATATTAATTTCAATCATATCAGTATTACAAATGTTAGCCTAGTAGACAAATGCATCATATTATCCACCAACTGTATGTGGACTTAATCAACTCCCATATTATCATCCATCATATAAGTCTTATCTATTTAGTCTAGTAAACACATGCTTCATATGGTCCACTAACTATAGGTGGACATCATAAACTTCCATATTATTTTCAATCATATCAGTCTTATCAATGTTAGACTGGTGGACAAATGGATCTTATTATCCACTAACTGTATGTAGCCTTTATCAACTCTCATATTATCATGCATCATATCAGTCTTATCCATTTAGGCTGTTAAACAAATGCTTCAGATTCTCTACTAACTATATGTGGAGATCATAAAATCCCATATTAATTTCAATCATATCAATCTTGTCAATGTTAGACTAGTGGACAAATGCATCTTATTGCCCACTAATTGTATGTAGCCTTAATCAACTCTCATATTATCATGCATCATATCAGTCTTATCCATTTAGGCTGGTAGAAAACGCTTCAGATGGCCCACTAACTGTATATGGACATAATTAATTCTCATATTATTTTACATCATATCAGTCTTATATATGTTAGACTGCTAGATAAAGACATCAGATGGTCCGCTAACTGTATATAGACATAATAAACTCCCATAGTAATTTCAATCATATGAGAATTATTAGACTAGGTAGACAAATACATCGTATTGTCCCCTAATTGTATGTAGACTTAATCAACTTCCACATTATAATGCATCATATGAGGCTTATCCATTTTACATTTGGTAGATAAAGGCATCAGATAGTCCACAAGACTGTATATGGACATAAAAAAAACTCTTATATTAATTTCAATCATATGAGTCTTATCCATATTAGACTAGTAGAAAAATGCATCGTATTGTCAACTAACAGTGTGTGGATTTTATCAACTCCCATATTATCATGCATCACATCATTCTTATCCAATTTAAACTGGTAGACAAATGCATCTTTGATAACACTTGAAATGCATGGTTTTTACATAACATTTATTATCATTTTTTAGGTCTTTAGGATTGCATTTAGCATGTTTATATTTGATTTCTTAAAGTTTGTGATTTTTAGGAAGTTTTGCACTAGTATTTGCATTTGCACGCATTTTGGAGATTTTTCAGGACTTTCAGGAAGTTTCAGGAAGGTTTTGTGGAAATTCAGAAAAGCATCACCAAGCAATGGAATGGTCTTGCATAAGGACTGGATCTATCCCCACTTGCACCTTAGGAGATGAAAGAAAAGAAAAAAATATAAGAACATG
>OVAV01002866.1:0-10580 GCA_900406375.1 Iberis amara
TATTACTCCATTAAAAATATTAGTAAATTTACATTATATTAGAATTTACTTTTATAAGAGTCTAATTAGTATCAAATAACTAATAAGTTAAACAATAAATAATTTTATTTGAAGAAAGAAAAATCCTACNTTTTCTCTGCTGCCGTAAAAACAAAATTCATGACCTTCAATTACCTTGATTACAAATTTAATACACCAGGGTTAAATTTTTTTACAACTTACTTATCTTTTAGTTTCTTATGAAATTGAATTTATAGTTAATTTGATAACTAAGTTAAAATTTATTAAAGTATGATTTGATATAATTGGATTGATTTTTCTGGATCGAGCAGAATTCCAAGTTACAGAAGTTTTCGATTATTGCTTCCAATACTTTATTTGATATGGAGAAGTCTAGTTTATGATTATGGTATAATACAGTTTTTGATTCGATACGAAATCGCATTAATAATCAGTTTATTAGTGATTGTCTCGTTTACTATATCGAACAAAATATATTTGAAGATGTAACAAATAAAGCTTCTATAGTTATAAACTATATTTTTAATCTATTTTTTATTTGCCCCCGGTCATTATAATTTCTGGCTCCGCTACTGGCTATGAGCATTTTACCACCAGAACTAGATGCTCCGATTCCTACACCATTTTTTTACATCATAAAAACAGAAAAAAACGTAGAAAACAGGTAAAGGAGCTCATATCCATGGAAGTATTTAGACTTCAGCTAGTGAGTAGTGATGATATTTTGGAAAATGTATGCTTTCATAATAAATGTTCTATTTAGGAAATACTACATTACAAAGACGATCACGCTCTCTTATTCTTACTTCCAAGCAACAACGAAAAATAAAACATGATCCTAAAAAAGAATCCCCAAGCTACCGTAACCCACAAGCAACTCCACTTATCCAATTCTTCTATTCCTTGCTGCTTAAGCAACTCAGAGCCTGTCCTTAAACACGTTGATTCCGTTAACTCCATCCTCAAATAACTCCCCATTGTCTCCAAAAGCTTAGATAGAGTCGTTTCAGAGACTCCTTCCATTAATGTACCATCAAATATTTGGTTACCTCTCACAAAACAACTAGAAGGATCATCAAACTCATTGTGTAGAACAGCCTCGAAAGGATACTTTAGCAACGAAATGTAATGAATCCAAATCCAGTAAAGATGGATCCTATTGCGATTAATGTAGAATCCACTAAAGAGAAGACAATAAGAAAGGTATCCAAATGTGACCATGTAACTCATCATCACGTTTGGAATCACACTAGAGACAAATGTAACAAAAGAACATCCCGACCAAAAGGACGCAAAGATGATCAGAAGATAGAATATAAAACCCGAAAGACCTCCATTTAGACCAACAAACCAGAACGTTGTAGCTGCGAATCCAATTGAAAGCAAGAAAAGATAAGGCAAAGTCACTAGAGAGTTAGATATAACATAAGAGGATCTTCGATAAGCGTTATGTGACGTTTCTCTCAAGAAAATGTATCTTTCTTGGATAAAAGCAGGCAAGCCATCTGCACAACTATAAAACATTGTGGCCATTGCAAATGAGAAGAAGCTTAAACGTTCTTGAACTCCTCTAGGTGAGTTATCTAACTTCCAATAAATAGTAGCCAAGAGAAAACCAGTCATCATGACTATGAAAACTCGAGTTCCGATTAGCTCAGGGGTTCTTGTCCAGTTTATCATGTAGCGTGTAGTTAAAGTTAGGGTTTCAACCCACCATGGATTTGCGTATGAAGGAATCGAGTTATTATATGAAGTAGCAACAAGTTTTCCTCTTGAAATGCTTGTATTAATGGCTTCTTTCAAGGATGATGAGTTATGGTGAGGTTCTTGGCTTACTCTAAGCTTATTCTGTTGCCAATTTCGGTTGAATTCGGCTAATTTCTTGGTTCCTTGTGAGGATCCTTCAAGCTCTTTGATTAGGTCAAGTGTGAATTCAGCATTGTTCTCTTTCTCAGGTATAGGGTGACCAAACTCGGAGAAGAACAAAGGTAGAGTAACCGGAGAATCATTAAACACAATCTGACCAGAAGATAAGACAATGATCCGATCAAGAAGCTCCATAATCCGAGAACTAGGTTGATGTATTGACATAATTACAATACTGCCACTAAGTGCAATCTTTTTCAAAACTTGCACTACCATGAATGCACAGGTTGAGTCTAGTCCTGAAGTTGGTTCATCAAGGAACAAGACTATAGGATCATGAATGATGTCGGTACCAATCGATACACGCCTCCTCTCTCCACCGGAGACACCACGATGGCCTTCATCTCCGATCAAAGTCTTTTTAACATTTCTCAACCCTAATTGATCGATTAGGTTTTCAACTCTGGTTCTCTTCTTTGATTTAGAAAGGCTTCTTGGAAGTCGAAATTCGGCAGCGAACATTAGTGTTTCTTCAACGGTAAGCATAGGGAAAAGAAGATCTTCTTGCATTACATAAGCTGATATAACTTTTAGCACACGGGATTGCAAAGCTTCACCGTTTAGAGTTACCGTGCCTTGCAAGCTATCTTTTTTGATCCGTCCTGCTAATGCATCGATAAGGGTTGATTTTCCAGCTCCACTTGCGCCAAGAACAGCTAAGATCTCTCCTTCATTAGCCTCTCCGGTGATACCATTGAGCAGAGTCTTTAACTGAACAGGACTATGTCTGAAACGAAGACCAAAACGTTGTTGAAGTGTGATGTTATAAGTGAGGTCGTTGAATGAGAGGACGAACGGAACGGGACGTGTCTCAGGTGAATCAACAGTGATTACGGCGTCTCTTTGAAGCATCTCGCCGGAATATTAACACAAGGAGCTTTGCTTTTGTCTGTTGCTCAGCTAGCGCATGAGAATGTTTAAAATTTTATATTAGAAATATATTTGGAAAATTTTGATAAGAAATACTTCTTTAGGTACAACAAAGAAACTGTATTTTTTAGCTTCGTTCCAACGTTTTTGAATGTCTTATACAAATTTTTAAAAATATGCCTTTTATATATGTGAAAAAATTATTTTAATAAATTAATTAGACGACTCGTTATGGTTCAAATATTAAAGTGACAAAAAAAAAACAAAACAATACATTTAACTAAGATATACAATGACCATCTTAAAATCCCTAATGAATATATAAATGTTTTTTTATTTAAATGCCCTCTATTTCAACAAAAATGTCCTCTAAATGTTTGTACTCTAATCGATAGTTTCACTTTCCTATGCTCTAGGCCGGCTCTGACCAATATAAATTAGTTTATAAACTTTTTTTTTTTTTGATAATGGGTTTACGTTTTATATATATTAAGTGGAGTAAATGTCCAGCAACCTTACAAAATAATACCCAGTAACAAAATTAAACAAAGCCCATAATGTGAAGACGACAACCCAACTTAATTAGCAAAGTGAAGATTATAGTAATTTGAAGAAGCAGGGGGAAGACAACCAGATAGTGTGTAATTAGTGCAGTTGATTGATGAAGTAGGTGAAGAGTTAATGCCGAAATGGACCAAATCAACTAATTCCGATTATTATCCTTGAAACGAAACAGTAGATGAAGGTAATGGACAGCCAAGGAGAATTAGCTTGCATGTGTGGAATCAGGCAGCAAAGACGAGAGCCAAACTTGCATGAGGATAGATGAGCGATGAGGGTTCAGATCTCTAAAGGATGATATTCTATTTTTTACTATTGAGTGCAGAGTAGACAGTAGCAATTCTGGACTTGTGTAAAGTTGACGATGCAATCTATTGTTTCTCTCTGTCCACAGGAGATAGATCGAGCACTGCCAGGAAATAATTGCTAGGAAACGCTTAGAACGACAGCCATTGAGAGAGCTAAGCCGCATAAGGTTTTCATACCAGTCGTTGGAAGCATTAAAACTAGAACGAGAGGCAGCTTGAGACCAGACGGACCATGAGTAAGAGCATTCAAAAAACAGGTGATTCCGCGATTCCAGACCATTATTACAGAGGCAACAACCAGGTGATATTTCCAGACCCCAACTTAGCATTCTGTCTTTAGTGGGAGAGCGATTTAGTGTAAAGAGCCAAGACAAAAATTTATGTTTGGGAATACCCCCCTTGATCCAAACCAATCTGGCCCATGGAACTACTGGTTGAGCAGATGGTTCCCTTAGAACAGAGTATAGGTGATTTGTAGAGATATTATCATAAACCTTGTCTGAAATTACCCACTCATAATAATCACTATCTTCAATGAGGTTGGAAAGTTCAATTGTAGACATGTAAGCAAATAATTGAATCGATGCTTCATTTCGTGCAGGAGGCAAAACCCAATGATCGATAGACCACAAAGAACGAAGAACAGAATCTGCTGGGATGCCTAGCCTTTGTTGAGAAGGCCCAGACATAAAGGTTCTGAGATCTCCAAAAGGGGACCAATTACTAGTCCAGAAGGTACAAGACTTACCATTTTTCACTCGCATCTTTAGCATAGGAAATACTACATCCTTCTGTTTCAGAATTTTATTTGCCATCCAAGAGTAACTTTGCCGCTTTTTAAATTTCCAATAGTTTCCGATATTACCTTTTAAAACCTCATTTCGGAACCATGCTACCCATATAGAGCCAGAGCGGAAAAACAAGAGCCAAATAAGTTTTAGAAGACATGCTTTGTTCCATAGCTCCAGATTCGTAACCCCCAATCCACCTTCAATCATAGGCAAGCATATTGTAGCCCAAGAAACCCTTGATGAATGATGTCCCTCAATAGATCCTTTCCATAGATAGGCCCCACATATAGAATTAATCTTCCGTAAACATTTTTTGGGCAGCATGAAAGATGAGCACCAGAAATTTGATATTCCAGCTATAACCGTATTTATGAGCACAAGCCTGCCAGCAAAAGAGAGAGCTTTTGATGACCAGGAGGAGATACGAGAGCTAACTTTGTGAATCAGAGGTTGGCAGTCTGACATAGAGAGTTTCTTAGAGGAAAGAGGTACCCCGAGATATCTAATAGGCAGATTGCAATATGGGGTACCAGTAGAAAAAGTAATTAAATCAATTTCTGCAGGGGAAAGACCAGAACTGAAGAAGCTTGATTTTGCTCGGCTGATGGAGAGGCCAGTCATTTGCTCAAATCTATTTAGAACTTGCAGGATTTCTTGGATGGAAGCTAAAGAACCCTCAGCAAAAATCAGGAGGTCGTCCGCAAAACACAAATGGGTTAGTTTGAGTTTTTTGCACTTTGAATGATATTTAAACCTGCCCTGCAACGCTGACTCATTCAACATAGCTGAAAGGTAGTTCATTACTAAGACAAAAAGGTAGGGAGACAAGGGGTCACCTTGTCTCAAACCTCTTCTCCCCTTGAAATACCCCTTTACCGTGCCATTGTACCCAATTGAGAAAAGTGGATTACAGATACAAGCTTCAATTTGATTTATGAATTCTTGAGGGAGGGCAAGAGCCTGGAGACTGCAAATAATAAACTCCCATCTAACCGTGTCGAAAGCCTTAGCAATATCCAATTTTAGGGTTAGCTGCTTTGTAGAACTCGATTTATGGTAACCATTCACAAGCTCAGATGCCAATAAGGTATTCTCCAATAAAAGCCGGCCTTTTATGAAGGCAGTTTGATTGGGAAGAATAACTTCAGGGAGAATCAGCTTCAGCCTAGCAACTAGAAGCTTTGAAATGAGCTTGTAGATAGTGTTTAGGCAAGAGATAGGCCGATAATCAGATAAGCAAGAAGCCCCTGGAAATTTCGGTACTAAAGTGAGGATTGTTGAGTTAGGCGCATCCGGGAGAAAGGCTGTTTGGAAGAAGTTCTTAACAGAGGCAATAACGTCTGTTCCTATTATTGACCAAGCTGCCTTATAGAAACCAGTTGTTAAACCATCGGGGCCCGGGGACTTTGAAGAATTTAGCCTGAATAGCTGAGCAGTAATTTCTTCTGAATCAGGTTTGGATATCATCTTGTTGCAAGTCATAGCCGGACAAGAGAAATTTATAAGTTGTCGCAGATCATAAGGAGAAACAATGCATGGTTGGAGGTAAGAGGGTGCCAATAATGATTGGAAGTGGTCTATGGCAAGACTGCTCATAATGAGTTGGTCAGAGACCAGAGAACCATCATTTAAAGCAAAAGACCTGATCATATTGGAGCTTGTTCTAGTCTTTAGAGTTCTGTGAAAATAGCTTGAATTAAAGTCCCCATCCTTCAACCAGTTTATCCTTGATTTCTGCTTCAGAAACTTCTCTTCAATTACCCGAAGCGACGTCCAGTGATCGTGGTGAACCTTTTCCTATTGAAACGAAGTGGCCGAGGGGTGAAGAAGAACTTCGGATTGTGATTGAAGCAAAAGGTTATGAGCTTCAAAGACACGGGTCTGAATATGGGAGTAATTATCCTTATTCAAGGACTATAAAGGCCTCTTAAGATTCTTTTGCTTCCAACAGAGAGAGGAAATTGTTGTTGCTGGAGGACCCGAAGAAGCCCAAGAATTTTGAACTAGAGGGATGAAATTGGGATGCGATGACAGATAGTTGAAGAATTTGAAGAGCTTATTCCCAACCGACTGTATACGAATAGATAAATCCGTCACACAAGGACTATGATCCGAGAAATCAGGAGGGAGAAAAAGAGATGAACTATGTGGAAAACTCATAAACCAAGGATTATTCACCATAAGCCGATCCAACTTCTCTGCTATTGGAGATAGGGGCTGGTTATTAGTCCATGTAAACAAAGAACCTTGGTACCTGAGATCCACCAAGCCAAGCTGCAATAACACATTTTTTAACTCTCTCATTTGTGAAGTTTGATGGACCACTCCAGAAGAGGAGTGTTCAACCGGATGTAGGATTTGGTTTAGATCCCCTCCAACCATCCAAGGTTTATCATCAAGCTGGAGATTTTGATGCATTTCTAATAAGTTTACCCACAAGTCTGTCCTTTCATCCTCAAGATTAGAAGCGTATATGGCCGTATAGTAGAACCTCTCATGTCCTTGGAGATAGATTTCACATGTAATAGATTGTCTTGTATTATTAAGAACCCTTAACGAAACTGAAGGCTGCCAAATTAAAATAATCCTACCATCTTCATCAGAACCATGATTAGAGGCAAAATTCCATCCCCTACAAATTTTTGCTAATATAAAGTTGAGATTGTCTTCTTTGATATGAGATTCCAAAATGGCACCAAAAGATGGCTGCTGGGTAGAAAGCCAAGAAACAAAAGGCTGGTGCTTGTTCGGGCTATTTAATCCACGAACATTCCAAAAAAATGTCTTTATATTCATTAATTAAGACTAGAACCTCCCTTAGCAGGAGGATCTTCCCAAATTTCCATTGCTTTAGAACCGGAAATCGATTGTAAGTCATCTGAGGGAGCAAAATGTACAGATTTATATGACTTGAACTTCTTTGGATGCCTTGCAGGATCAAACTCAATAATAGGGCTATGGGGATAACGAGTTCCATCAGGCATAATCGTTGCAGGAAGACCAACGATAGAGGGATCGTTAATCTCAATACTGAATGGGGAGACGACCTTAGCTTCAACGGCCGAGGAAGTAAGGTCCGTCTGGGTGGAAGGCGAAGATGGAGGATCCAGATGATCTGGCGGAGATGAGTGGTCGGTGATAGGAACGATTGAATCATCTTGGGGAAGTGATGAAGGCGAATCCAAATCCATATCTGCTGAAGCCAAAGGCGGGATAAGAGGAGGGTGGATAGCCTCATTGGGAACAATGGAGTTAATTGCATCTTTAGCAGTAGTTTTTGGTGGTCTATTGGTAGGGGGGATAAGGAGACAGTTCTTCTGAATGTGGCCTAACTCATTACAGTGGGCGCACTTAGGCGGCACCCAAGGATAATGAACCTCAACCTTAGTAAACTGTCCATTCTCTCTTGCTACCTCAATAGTACTTGGAAGAGGCTTTAGCAAATTAGCAAAGACTTTAACATGAGAAATCTGGAGGTTGACAAGATTAAGGGTAAAGTCATCTGTCTCAATAGGTTTTCCAATAGATTCAGCAACCCAACCGAGACCTTCAGGAGATCTTAGGTCCAATGGGACCCCTTTGAGGTGCGCCCAAATTGGAAACACAGAAAAATCTAGAGCCTCATCATTTTCCCTTAGAGGCCATTGACAAGCTTGAAGCAGAGCATCACCAACATACCAGGTTCGTTTTTCCAACACTTTCTTTCGAATAAAATCACTTGGGATTCTGACAAGAACCGAATTAGCAGAGAAATTTGGATGGATTTCCAGGGTTTTTCCTCTTCCCCAGATTTGGCTCAGTACATTTTGAATATGTTTGAGGGGAGGAGCACGACCACAAAAATGGCAGATGATGAAATCTTTATGAAGATCTGCTCCTCTTTGGAAAACCTCTTCAGGAACAACAACTCTAGGAGTAGATGAGCCTTCAGAACCTGAAACAACAACATGACCATAGCTTTTGAGGGATCTATCTACAGATTTACGAAGTTTTTCAACTAAAGATGGAGCAATAGGATTGGTAGGAAGTGACTGGGCTTGTTTAAGAGGCTCAGATGAAGATTTAGCCGACGACAGAGGGGCCGAAGAAGTAGTTGATGACTTGGCTATTTGAACAGAGCCATGTCTAGTAGTAGATACGGTGGAGCCAGTAGTTGGAGTAGATCTAGAAGCCCCAGAAGAATTTCTAGTAGGAGAAGAAAGAGGAGGAAACTCAGAACCAAGTAGGAGGGAGTGGTCCGGGGGATCCGGATCCGGGGGAATCGACGGAGGAGGAAGCAGACCGCCGGCGATAGTCGACGGAGAACCAGCTGGAAACCACTTATTGACTATCATCGGGAAAAGCGCCAGAGAGAAGCTGGCTCAGTCCTTTTACTAGAAAAATTTATAAACTTTCATAACTAAACTTTATCAGCTACCTTATGAAATCTTATAAACCTTTTTTAATATAATATATAATTAAAATATGTATATTTTTAAAAAATCAAAATATAATAGATATATTTTATCTTTCATCTCCCTTGAGGATTAGAAGTTTACAATTTGTTTGTCGATATTGTATTTCAGTTTTTAGTACGATTAATTATGATTTTTAGTGGTTTAGACTTATATTTGCATATGAAAGACTCGCATTCGCATAGGGTGAGTTTTGACAAAATTTCATTTTCAAATTTTATTTTCCACTCTTTAAAAAACAAATTGATTATGCTTTGAATTTGGTGGTTATCATACAAAATAAAAATCTATAGTAGGATAGTCAGAGATTCGCTAATCAGTATCCTAAAACCATCAGTCATCTTAATATATATTTTATTTGTAGACGTAGCCAATTGGAAAAAGTTGAATTTTGTAATCTTGCATTTTCTGTTATCTTTTTATGTTTATGAGTTTATCTCTCGCGCGCATAGGAAGAAAGCAAAAATTCTTTACCTGATGAAGTACTTTTCAAAAGATCCTTGACAAATGCAAAATAGAACGATGCATTGCGGTGGGATTATTGACAGCTAAAACTAGATAATCAAATCTAATTAACAAATCCTTTTAAATAAATAGTATAGATAATAATCTATTAAATTTTGAGAAAAAAGTGATGATCATTTGAGGGTTTTTGCATATGAAACTTGTGAAAGAAAGTTTAGAAGTTTATGGAGCTAGGTGGGTTCTATGTAAAATTAGATACTTTATATACACTCAAGACATCTATGAGTTTCCGTGACGTATTAAATGAAGACCCATTAAAAATGTACTTTGCATTTTGTGTGTTGAGTTGAAACACACAGTTCCTGTTTTTCTTATGGTTTTGGTCTCTTCAATCACATGCTTAGCAATTGTACATACCGATGTTGAACTTATAACATTACAAAACATACAAATATAATATTCTTATCTATTTGTCTTGCTTTCTTCTTCACGGCATAATTCATATATAATACAACAGAGATTGACCGATTTAATATTGTATGTACAGAATCTTGTTAACATTACTACATCTGCTATTGCTAAACGTGTAAAGCTTAAGTTGCTACTTGCTGACATTATATATATGAATTACAAAAGCGGAACTTTCAGTTGACAACTTCAACCAATCCAGTCAGAGCAAGGTACATAGCTTTTTCTTTCTTGCACCAATTTCCATCTCATAGGGTCTATTTTTCTTTTCCATTTTTTATGTAACTTCCAAAATGGTGTGCACAGTTTGAAGAAAAACAGGAACCAACCTGTAGTTGTCCTAGTCTTTGTCGTTCGTCAACTTCTTGAGTTTTTTTTATAACTTGTGAAATTCAGTTACAAATGTAACTAGTGAATGATAATTGGCAATTGTGCACTGGTGAATGACAATTATACATTGTAGATGACAATTGTGCAATATGAATGGTATATGTGAATGGTGATTATAACAATGTTATAATCACCATACAATGTTTGTACAGACTAGGACTCCCACCAATTTAACTCCGACCAAATTAGTAAAAACATGACGTACCTTTGAAGAATAACTAAATAATCGAATGGAAGACGAAGGAGACTGTAAGTGTGGAGAACCTACTCATCATGATCAGTAAACTTCTATTGCTGTTTATCAGGCGTCTGTATTCCATACAGGC
>OVAV01002867.1:0-10579 GCA_900406375.1 Iberis amara
GTGATGAATCAAATAAAAAACTAACAAAAGTTATCATAGTTTAACAATAATTATAAAGTAACTTTGATTTTTTTTTTTTTAGTAAATTGTAAATTATATGATATATATTATATTATTTAAATTTTAAAAAAATTATCGGTTTTTATCGGTTTTTTCGGTTTTTTCGGTTAATATCCGTACCATATCCATATCCATGGTTTTTTAAAATATGTATCCAAACGGTTTATACGGTTTATCCAATACCGTACCATATAGCATATTTCGGTTCGGTTCGGTTCGGTTCAGTTCAATTTATCCATATTGAACACTCCTAGTTTTTAAAGACATAAAGAATTACTTTTTGTATTTTTCTCTCTATATTCTTAAATTATATATATATATATATATATATATATATTAATTGTTAAAACGTTAATTTTTTTGGATACTCATATATATATATATACGAATTATTAACCGTTATCTCTTTAACGTTTTGATTTATGCGATCCATATAGCTTTTTACCTTAACCAATGTCAAGAAGATATGTGTCTCCATGACATTTAAAAATTGGGTCTCTTCTATCATCTCATTAACTAGAACTTAAATTTTTAAATTCGTTGTTATTCCCTCCGTATCAATTTAATTAATATTTTAGACATTTTTTCTTATATTAAAATAATTAATTTTTTCAATTTTCTATACATATTTCATTAATTAGTTATAAAGTTTCATAAATATTAAATGAAAATATTTGAATTTCTTGATTTCTATTGGTTAATTTACATAGAAAAATGTATAATTTATGAAATCAAAATATTTAATGATCAAAATTAATTATTTTTTTAATATTTTTGAAATTTCTAAAACATTAAACAAATTGATACGGAGGAAGTAATAAACATTAATTAATTAATTATTGTGCCACGATGGTACGAAAATTTATTACTCCCTCCGTTTCGAATTACTTGCTATTTAGAGTTTTGCATATATATTAAAAAATCTCTATTTTCTATAAAAATACCATTAAATATTCTAAATCAACCAATAGAAAAAATTTCTGCAATTATTCTATTGGTCAAAAAAATCAAATTCATTAAATTTCTGCATTGAAAACTTAAACGACACATATTTTGAAACGAAAATTTTTCTCCAAAACGATAAGTAATCTAAAACGGAGAGAGTATCAAATACGAGAAGGCATTATCCTCTAAACATTGTTGGAATTTGGAAACAAAACAAAGGGAGTGAGATGATAAATAATGAATTTTCTTGATTTTTGTTGTTGTTTTATCAGCTGAATTTATAGGTAACTTTTTGTTTACCTTTTTGTGTTAATATTTACTTGTAAATAGTGATATGTAAAGAAGTTAATATGTAAAAGGAGAAAGAAGAGATTCTTCAAAAATTTGGCATCGCCTCGACCACAATCACATATGAGGTTGATAATTGAAGTCACATGCTTGCATGTGATCACATTGGGTCTACCCTTTAGCCACATATGGCCAACTCCACGTTTTCTTCTTTTTTTCGTTTTTTTTTTTGTTTTGTTTTGTAGCTATTATTTCCTTGCATTTATATTTTTTATTTATCACAAATATATTTACTTCTTTTCTCACATTAAATTCCACTTTTTTGCCACACAATATCATGTGAATACATTCATATCAAAAACTATTCCGGGCATACTAAAAGATGATAGACATACAAATGTCTATAGTATAGATATACATATATATATATATATATATAGTAATAGTTTATTTTAGTGTTGTTTATATATTATTTTATGGATTTAAATCCAATATAAGGACAAAAATATGAATAAACAATCGCATATAATACATATTATTATACTATAAGAAAGTGATTTAGTCTATTAGTCTTCATAAGTTCACCCAAAAAAATAAAAACATTCTCAAAAATACCATCAAAAGCTAGATTTATTCCAAAAATACCACATATTTTCAAAAGTTTTAAAAATATCACATTTTTTCTAAAAAGACCACAAAAATGTTTTTTCCAAAAATACCACAAAATTTGAAATAGCTTTAAAACTTTAAATTTAAACCCTAAAACTCCAAAACCAAACCCTATCTCCTTCAAAACTAAACCCCAAACTCTATTTAGTGAACCCAAACCCAAAATTTTAAATTCTAAACCCTTAAAATTCACTTTTTGTGGTTGTATTATTTTTGGAACATTTGAAAGTGTGGTATTTTTGGAACTTTTGGGAGTGTGTGGTAGTTTTGGAATTTGAACTTCTTTTAATGGTGTTTCAAGGAATTCCTCTAAAAAAATACGATCTTATCATGTATTTTTCTTGATCAAAATTTAATTTATATAACTGCTTCGTATATTAAAATCTAGTTATAAATTATATTTTGTTGATTCAAATATGAAAAAATAAAACAAAAACTGATATTACAGTTAACTATTACAAGAAAAATATCAAATTTAAGAAATTTATTCAACAATATTTGGATCGATAAAATCAAATTTTATAAAAAAAATATATTATTTTTAAGTTAAACCAACATGAAAAATATCTACAAATATAGAGATTTACTCACTTCATCTAAAAAAGTACTTTCTTGTGCCTTGAAAACTAACTCACAAGACACAAATGACCCACCCACAATTACAAACATGTTGCCAAAAAAAAACAAAAGTGTGAATGCAAAAACAAAGACATATGGGTTGTAAAAAGATGGAGCACACGTGAGGATTCTTAAAGAAGGAAGAAAGATGTTCCACAATTTTCATTTCTCAATCTTTTTTGTTTCCCCTTTTTTTGGTCCTAATTTTGTGGTCCTTCACACCTCTTTCAACGTTACTCCTAGTGGATTTTATCTGACAACTTACTTTTACTAACTTGTATTTATGTCATGACTTATGTCATTCTCAAAAAATAGTACTTGAAATTTTTATTTTCTTGCCACACCAATTGAATCTATAAAATCGTATCCTAAATTAATCTCTATAATTTTCTGTAGGAAAAAGTTGATTGATTTTCAATGGTTACACCACTTGATCGTGCTTTTTTGTCGTCTATATTGATTAAAACCGGAATATTACAACAATAGAAACCGAAACTTTTCCCAAAACTCCAAAAAACGAAAAGTAACACTAAGCCCGGTAAACACATATATCTCTAATAATTATGAAAAAACCACCCAAAAGATTCTCAACCAATTCTTGAAGCGATTTAGATAATTCTCACAAAACCCAATCAAGAAAAAATATTTTTTTTTCTCGTGAAGCCGACAAGAACACTTGATCGTATTTTCTATTCTTGTTTGGATATATATAATTATAATTACGTGGAATCACATTTTTATGTTAAAAAATGAAATGTAATTTTTAGTCACTTAAAAAAAGAAACATGGTATTGTGAAATTAGTAAATTTGACTTTTTATTAGTTAGTTTTAAAATTTTGGAAGCATTATGAGCAATAAAACAAAATTTTGACATAAACTTAAAAGTCCAAAAAGTCTTTGAAAATCACATGGAGTCCATTGGTCCCAAAGTTAAGGTGGG
The DNA here is from genome assembly GCA_900406375.1 of Iberis amara. Lineage (NCBI taxonomy): Eukaryota > Viridiplantae > Streptophyta > Magnoliopsida > Brassicales > Brassicaceae > Iberis > Iberis amara. Next base: position 3,522 of record OVAV01002867.1, read on the forward strand.
TGTTCTTCACACGTTAGGCCATCTATCTATGCACATGCTCGTTTTTTTGAATTGTTTCAAGTTGCATAAAACTTAGAAAGATTCTCAAAATGTTCCATTTATTTTCACAATATAACTTTCAAAAATATAATAAAAATATTTTTATTCTAAATCTAAATTATAATCAATCAACTTAAAACTAAAATTTATATTTTAAATTCTTAAAATTAAATTTTATCGTGTATGCTAAATTTATTTTTATTAATTAATTTGAACGGTATTTTGTGAAATTCTTTCATAATTTTTGGGGTCAAAAAATTTTTCCAAGTCAAAATTTTGGGTCAAAAAGTTGCATATAATATTACTTTTATTCTCCTTTTTTTTCTTTCTGTAGTTTTTTTTTAAGTTACTAAACACTAAACAATTTTTTGGAATCGAAATTAGTCGCCATTGGTTTTTTTTTCTAAATTAATCTGATTTCTTAAAGACAATAAAGAGATATCAAAATGGATAGAAAAGAAAATTACTGTGTACAGTAGGTAGGAACAAATAAAGTACATGAAATTAATAAATTAAAAAAGATAACACTTGAGCTACATAAAGGGTAAAAAGGTAAAAAAGCTAAAAATAACACCTGAGAAACTAACTGCCGCCGTTAAGGTCCGGTCAACGTCGTATGTGGTGCGGCGGCGGCGGCGGCGGTGGCGGCGGTAGCTAGTAGTTCGGTAAGAGCCTCCATAGCTCGAACTTGCATCTCTAGAGCCGTGATGTAATCGGTAGCTTCATCTAAAAGGTTTGGTACTGAGACTTTCCGGCAACCAGGAACCAACCGGCCGAGAATCTTCAGTTTTCTCTCAACCGGCGGTAATTTAATCTGCTTCGCCTCCAAGGAGTTTCTAGATTTGCATTTTCCGGTTGACTTCGCTTTTCTAGCTTTCTTCAACCTCGCTCGTACGCGACTCGCTAAAATCGCTCTGCTCCATCGAGTGGTCCCTCGAGCAGACGCGGCCAGAAGTCGATCCGCCGTATCGCGTATCTCCCTCGCCGCGCCTGTGACTTTACCGGAATCGTTGGATCTCTGACGAACACGACGGAGAGATTCAACTAGCTTGCAAGCGTAGATCTGCTGAACACGATTCGTTTTCCATCTCTTCAAACTCTCTTGGTTGATCCGTCGTGCTTCTATCTCTGCCTCCGTCTCCGTCGTCTCCGATAACCTCGGTTTCTTCCGCCTAGACTCCAGAGACTCGTCACCTGTATTTTCAATACTCGGAAACAGAAAATCCACCATTGAATCAGAGATTCAAAAAAAAACCACAATCAAATTCTCTTCGTCTTCCTCAAAAACAACGAGAAAAAATCAAAAACGGTTTCGATTCTCAGATAAGAATCGATCTAAGAGAGAGCAATAGATTTGTAAATCTGAGAGTTTCTTCTCTCTTTCTCTCTCGAATGTGCTGAGTTTTAGAAAGATGAAAGGAGAGAGCTGTTTATATATCTCTGCCAATCACTCGAGAGAACGAGAGGGGTGAAATGCCACTTTTGCCCTTATTTTCTATTTTTGTTATCAATTTTCATAAAATCTTTTGTTTTGATAATTATTCCGTGTGATTGTTCTTTTTATATTTTCGTTGGCATAAAGTTCCAAAATTATGACCCAAATGAATAGTCCAAAGTCAACACGCAAATAAAAATTAAATGTATATACTTTTCGGATGCGTAAGATTAATTATTTTTAGTGAAACTTGTTAAAAAAAAAAGGTCCAAAAGATAGTTTTTCAAACACAAATAAAATAGAAGATAGAATTATAGAAATGTTAAATGAAAATCTAGTATTAAGCTAATAAAATTTCTAGAGGAGAGTTTTAGTCATTTTGTAGGGTGAGTTTGTAGGGTAAGTGATGCAGTCCAATAATTCATTTATTGAATTTTTTATTGGACATAAAATATGACTTTAGTTTCAAACGTTAAATTATAAAAAGAAAATTTAGGAGTGATTTTACCAAATAACACAAAAATATGTTTAAAAATATCACACTTCCTATTGTTTTCAAACTAATATTTAATATTTTCGTTCTAAAAATAATATAAACATAAAAATTGAGTTTACTGATTAGAATTACGAATTTAGTTTTGAAAGTATTTATATTTAATTTTGTAGTTTAGAATATAAATTTAAAGTTCTAAAATTGCCTTGTGGTATTTTTGAAACAAAATTATTGTTATAATATTTTTGGAACAATTGGACGTGATATATTTGAAACTAAAACTAAAAAATTGGTATTTTGGAGAATACTAAAAAAACTTAATATCAATAAAAAAAAAAAGGAATTGTTGTGAAGAAAAAGGTGATGGACGAATTTGGAGGAAGTGATTTGTTTCTTTCAAGTGGACGGTGGTGGTGGTAAATATAAAGTTACCATATGTAGATTACTGATCAAAAAATGATGACTACTTAATAATAGAAAATCATGGTGCTGTTTGAGTTTGGTTTGTAGTAAAGTGAAAAGCAATTGGTCACATCACATGTAGATCACAAGTCAAAATGATGAAATCCAAATGATAGCATGTGATTTAAGAAACTAGATCCAATGTAACTACTTAGTTTATGTGTATCAATCATTCTCTTGTTATCTTCTTATATGTGCATATGTAGTTGTAAATATGTGAGGTAATAAGTAAACAAAGAAGAAGAAGATCTTGAAGAGAATCTTAAAAAGGCCTATTTAATATGTGATTGATTGGCCAGAGAAGCTTGTCCCCTTACTTGAGACACCATCCCCATGTCTCTTCCTTTTTCTACTAATATTTTTAAGTTTTTTTAAACACACTCGAAGACCTCTTATCAATAGGATTAGGTTTTTTTTAAGCCGGTGGAGTCATCCTACACATTATCCGTAGACTTCAGTTTGTTTCCTTCGTACAGTCTTAGTTAATCAGAATACCGGGCTTTCGAGCATAGTCGTCCTCCCAGTATCGTGATTTATGTTTTAACGAGTTTTTAGATGATTTTAAGTGAATAGAAGAATTTCATGTGATTTATTATAAAATTCTCTACAATTCCACCTAAAACCATGAGATTTGAACTTTATATTTTTAACTAAGAAACTCCACTAAAATACCATAAAGCCACTAGAAATCCACTACTTAAAATATTTTCAATAACAATGGATTTCATAAAACTTTTTAAAATTCTTATTTGAATAACGGTGGAATTTCTAAGATTTTTTAAAATTCTTGTTTTAATAACACTAGATTTGTTATTTTAATACAAATCCCTCTAAATTTCACTTTCAATATATACACCCCACTTAGTGTATATTTACAACTTTCGATGGCCTAAAAAAATTGTTTAAATATTTAATTTTTGTTGTGACAAAAAAAATTTATTGTGGCTTTGGACAATGGTCCAAACTGAAAACAAAGAGACAGGGCTCTGCGTCCTCTTCTCATCGTCAATTTCAGTTTTCATCCGGTAGATTTTTTGGGTTTTACTTCTTAACATTTGTAGTCTTTAATTGTAATTTGGTATTATCCCTTGTTTGAACAATGACTAGTGGTTTGACCATTTAGTTTCTTATAAAACCTTTGGGTTTAATTTATGTTTCGATAGGTTTGTAAGATGTCTAATTTTATTATATAACATCATTTGACAACAAAACCTCTTATCAAATCATCATAAATGAACAAGAATTTGTAGTTTATGTTAGTGTTGTCTTTTATGTTACTACCCTTTTTCAACGTCATTTCATTGATATCAAAACGGTTTTACAAAGTCACAATACAGAACTTCAAAAATAAGTTATTACATCAGCAGAAAAATGAGCCATACAATAAAGACAGTATACAAGAAATGAAATAACACTACGCTTTCGTTGAGGATAAGGCTTACTCGTTGAAGAGTAGTAAACATTGTTATTTTCTTCTTTGAAACCGGTCTCACTTTAGGCTGATTCGTATGCCAGATTGGCATGTTTAACAACCTCCAAATCGGCCAAATAAACCATATTATTCTCGTTAGAAGTTCTGAACTATCAACACTCTGATACCAATCATTCCGCATCAAAATCCATTGTAGAGAAATCGGCTTTAAAATAAATCCACTTTGACCCTATGAAATATTTACTTTAACAATATTTAGTTGCTTCACGTATTCGACTTCGACATATACAATTTCCAATTTTTTTCACGGCCATGGCGGTTTGAGATTTCGATAGTAAAATCAAATCAAATACATGTCTTCGAATAAATTATCCAAAAGATAAAGCATACATTGCATGTTACTACTTAAATTTTAATCCATTAAACAAATTTATTGTTGTTAGCCACAAAAAAAAAAAACATCATGCATGTATGTTCTTTTAGAAACAGATGACAATTAGTAATTATCCGGTAGTCATTTGGTTCTTTGTGTTAGCTACTGTTCCTTTACGTCCTGTCCGTAACCTCCTTTACGACTAGTCCGTCCCGTTCCGTCACGACCAGCCCGCCCGTTCCGTCACGACCAGCCCGTCCCGTTCCGTCACGACCAGCCCGTCCCGTTCCGTCATGACCAGCTCGTCCCGTTCCGTTACATAAGTAACCCTAACCCCTAAAACTAACCCTAACCGTTGAAATGTTGATTTTGTGTGGGAAATGAGCGGTTACGTCCTGCCTGTCCTGTCTCGTTACGTACTTCATGTCCCGTCCGGTAACGTCCTGCCTGTCCTGTTCTGTTACGCCCTGCCTGTCATGTTCTGTTACGTCCAGCCCGTCCCATTCCGTTACGTCCAGCCGGTCCCGTTCCGCCCAGCCCGACCCGTTCTGTTACGTCCTGCCCGTCCCGTCCCGTTACTTCAAGCCCGTCCTGTCCCGTTACTTCCAGCCCGTCCCGTTACTTCGAGCCCGTCCCGTCCCGTTAATTAACATTTTCATTTTTTTCATTACTTAAAAACTGACTCTAGTTATCTGCTCAGTCAATATTAGGGACTTGTAAAGTCTTATATGTTCGTCTCTATCTGCTTCAGACCAGTTATGTAATAACATAAACAGATCATGAAAACATTACCTTTTGAAAAGAGTAAAGAAACTAATATTCATAAAACCTTTTAAATCCAACTCAATAATCCAAGATCACAGAGATTAATAGCAGAGTAAACTGTTGAACAACATCCCACAAAAGCAAATAACTGTCTTAAAGATCTCCATTTTACTTGTTTCTGCTAAAAGATAGGATTTTTTATTCATTTATTACCATGATCCTTCTGCATTAACCGATGGGTTTGCGAAAGCGGTAAAGCCCCAGAATGTCTTCAACGAGTATGGCTCAGAGACTGTCACACCTTCCTCTGTGATCTTTGCTATCTACAAAAGTTTGTCAGAGAATTGAGTCTGGTCAATGATCTGATTCTCGATTAGATTTGAGTTGAAATATCGAAAAATTACACGGACCTGAAGCTTGTTGATAGCAGATCTGTCACGGTACAGAAGCACACGCATACATTTCTCCAGTAGCTTCACACCATCTTCAAAACTCAGGTTCTCATGCCATTCATCGCGAAGAATCGGCCTAGCTAGGTGATTTCCAAACCCGGTGGCAACATGGTTGTCTTCGAAACTAACACCAATCATTGAGACCTAGAGAACATTATATAATCCAAATCAGAAGACTGTTACATTCATCGAGATGTTTCAAAAGCGAGTCTTAGGCTTACCATTCCAAGGTACTTCTCCCCGTTTTTAACACCTCCAAGCACAAGAGTGTTCCATAAAGGGTTGAATTTGTTTCGGCGATTATACATAACTCGGGTAAGATAGTTGTGAACTTCTTTTGGCCCCAAGGAATTACCATCATCCCACATATTATCATTCAGGCTGAAAGGAATTAAGAGTTTAAATTAAAGGCTAATGAGTGAATGATTAAGAGGGGAAAAAGAAACATTGTATCAAACATATTCTTACACGAGCTCATCAAGATAACGAAGAATTTCTTGGAAGTCACTGATTTCTCCACTCGCACCCAGAAGAGAATGCTTACCAACAGCCTTCATTCTCTCAATGTTCTTGTACCTTAGAGTGGATCCATATGAACCTGCAGATCAGCAATAATTTGAGCTTGATTTAAAGGAATAGTTTCACCATTCTTTAGATCATAAAACTAAGAAACTAAGAATCACACTCTAAATAAAGAGAATGTTCGGAACTCTAGAAGAGAGCAAAAGGCATATTTGGGCATAGAAGGTCTTAGAACCATATAATATGGGCTTAAGGTTATATGAAATATAAACATGTCAGTGAGCATAGCCTCAGTTTCAGTTTGACTACCAAACTTGAGAACTTCCTCATCAGAAAGATGCATATAATGAATAAACACTTAGTCACTGAGTCAGATGAAACATTCTGAATCACTTAAGGACTCGAATCACTGAGTGAAATGAAACAAGTCTTACAAGCAACCAATATCATACATTTACAGATCCTGAATCCAATTCTTTTCGCTTATATCTATATATAGCTAACCATTACTACTGCAAGTACTCTTGTGAACGATGAAGTATACATAAAAAAGCAAACCCTAGAGTAAATTGCTTTATCAAAACAAACAAGCAAGCAATAACAAATTGAGTTTCCAAATATTCATTAGAGATCTGAAAATAGAAGATACCTCCCATATCAGAAGCCATTAGAACTCCATCTTTGTACTTGATAGCAACCACTGAAGTTCCAGTAACATAAGGGTACCTAACCAAAAAAAAATGAAAAAAAAAACCTTTCAAAATTGAGATCCAAATCTCAAAATATACTCTAATTCGATTAACCCTAAGAGAGGTTTTCTTACAGTGTTCTTTGCGATTCGGCTTCTGCGTTTTTCACTCCGTTCCCGTTATCAATCGGAATCGTAAACTGCTCAAGAAAGAAGAAAAGATGACAGATCAACAATATCAAACCCTTAAGCAATTGAAAGATTGAAGACTTACAGTCATTTTTACAGAAACTTGAAGTAAGCGATAATGGCTTCTCACGATCGATTTGATGTTTTATATTTTTCTTAGATTCAATGAAATCCCTTTGCTCAAGAAACAAATGGAGACGGGTCGGGT
>OVAV01002868.1:0-10578 GCA_900406375.1 Iberis amara
GAGAAGATTAAAGGTTATCTAATCTTTATTTTTGTTACTTTTAAATTCTGTATTTTTGATTAAGTAGAGTCTGATTTTGAATGATTGAATATGTTGAATGAATCTGATTTTGCAGGTGTTAATTAGGACTTGAAAGTTTGAACTTTGAAGAATGAAGATCATGGAACTGTTGCTTTTGTTGTTGAATACTTGGATTTGAATTTGCTTATCTCTTTTTGGACTTGTTTTTCTTTTGTTGTTGAATCCTTTAAGTTCAACTAAAATTTGAAAACTTAATTTGGTTTATCTCTTTTGTTGTTACATGTTTACATGTTTTTTTTGTTTACATAGGTTTACATAGGATTTCGGATTTTCCAGATTTTTCGGGTTTTTTTCGGATTTTTCGGTTTTTCGGATACAAAATGGATTATATAAAAAATCCTAAAACCGAACACAAACCGAATTTTTAAAAACCAAACCGATCCGGAACCGACTAAAAACCCGAACGGTTTTTATATTTCCTAAGTTCGGTTAACCGAAAACCAAAAAAACCGATCCGAAACCGATCTGAAATCCAAATGCCCAGGCCTAATTGAAGGTTCCATGGTAGTCAGTGTGGCCTTTGAAATCGATTTCATGATTGCCCACACAAAAACCCCTTTCACGTCGTGCATTGCAGGAGCCCGAATAAGGGAAACTGGGAAGCTAAGACTTCTCATCTTTGTGAGAAAATCGGACTTAAATGAGCATATGACTTCCTTCAAAATTGTAATAACCAATGCTCACTTCAGTAAGGATAAAAAAGATGTAGGATATCGCAGTTTGTTAAAAATCTAACACGGTATACCCTGGAGTGGTTTTTACAGCTTGAAATCTAGCATAATTGATAGCTTTACATAGATTACTTGAAGCACTATTCAATTTTCATGGAAAAAAGTGCATCAAATGCCGAATTTTCAAGGTCATATAACTTATTGGCTGTTGTAGGAACAGTGCAACTTGAATCTTATATCCATTCATCATGAGTATCTTGTAAGCTGACTGTTGACTCTACACTGATGCTAGATTGGTTAAGTTACTTGAATTTTTTCCAATCCTTGAACTTAAAGAAAGGTTCATCCTTAGTTCTTAAAATAAATTCATAAGTTTATAGAATAGTCATCAATAAAGGTCATAAAGTATAATATCATTAAGACTCATTGGTTTTAAAAGTGAACTCCATAGATCAGAATGTATGAGTTTAATACTTCCTTTAATGTATGATGTCCTTTCTTAAAAATTTGTTTAAGTGAATTTCCAAACACACAATCTTCACAGAAACTCACATCTTTCACTTCCTTTTTGTTTATAAATCCTCTCTTGACCAGAATTTGTAAAAAAAATTTAACTTTTGTGATTCATTCTTGAATGTCACTTCTATGTTGTGTTCTGGCCAGCCATAAAAAATGTCACAACATGTTTTGATATTGTTCATTCTAGATAGTATAAACCTTGATTATATTTTCTTGTTAGATTTTTTTGTATGGTAAAGTCGTCACTCTCCCACATCTACAACGTGGTTTCTCAAGCATTTCATATGATATCAAATTCCTACCCATATAAGGCATATAACTGACCTTATATAATATCACAATTGAGTTATCTTATATGTTCTATGCATTTTACTTCACTATGAGTATTGTTTTTCATTAAAACTTTTCCTACTTAGAACTTTTAAAGGTCATATAACATTTCTTTATGCAACTCAAAACTAATATCCATTGATTGTGAAGTATCTTGTTACTGGTTGTTAACACTAATGACTCCTTTTTCTAGTGATCCTTCTTTCCACAAATGAAACATCCCGTATTATTTTTGTTAGGTTCCTGCTTGAAGTGCCCCTTTTCCTTGCTCTTAGGTCTACCTTTTCCATGTTGGTGTACTTTCTTCTTACGCTTGCCTCTTGATTCCATATATAACCCTTTTGTTTGTTTTTTATACCTTTTCCACTTTATAATAATTCTCTTTCTTTAGATCTTTCAAATATTGTTATCCCTTTTAGTTAAGAGTTTTTCTTCCCTACTTTAAAGTTTTTCTTTAAGGTTACTATAATTATAGGAAGAGAATTGGGAATTAATATGGCAAGAACCTCTTTTGATATGGTGACTCCATTGTTTCTGAGATGAGCCATCGATTTTAAGAAGTCATCTTTATTATGATATATGGTCTTTGTGTTATTCATCGTAAAGTGTATAAATTCAACCTGAAGATAAATGTGATTTGGTAAAGTGCTATCCAAATACAATTTGTCTAAAGTTGACCATATATCTGCTACTGTATACAATGTAGAATCTAACATAAGACTTGATCTCCAACATTAGGTATGATCACACTTTTTGCTTTCTCATACCTTTCTTCTTTAATTAGTCTTTCGGTATTCTACTGGTATATTTATCTGATAAACCTTCTTCATCATTTGTTGTAGGTATATCCATAAGAAGATCCCATCTTGTAAGATATCAGTTATGCCAAGAACTCGAAAGTGAACTAGCATTCTATCTTATATAAAGAGAAATCTCATTATCGTAAAATCTTTCAACATCTATTATGGTAATCATGGCTCCTTCATTCATATGTCCTACAAGTAAGCTTATAAGTTAAAGATATAACTTTTGTGTATAAGTTTGTTTACATCAAGAAGTTAATGTCACTTTCATTATGAATTTCCTTTGTTTATACTTGTAGTAATTTTCTTCTTCAAGTTTGTGATGAACATTGAATTTGTCAATCTTGATTTGGTATAATTTTTTGAAGGCCTAACTTGCGATGATTTTTTTTACTAACTGAAAGGCTCTAACACCACTTGTAAATTCGTGATCTTGCAATCCTAAAACATACATACGCCTATAAAAATTATTTTGGAATATCCTAATCTAATACGCCATTAATTGATCACCAAGTTAGGTGTTACCTTACGTCTCACAATTCTTGATTTCCAACTGCATCAACTAATCGCATTTGTTCCTTTATACTCGATTACAAAAGATAAACTCGAGAGGTACATGCAAGTGACAAATCCTATCCTTAAGGACGTTAATCGAAGGCAACTGAGTTTGGAATAATAGCTCGTCATCCAAATTCCCCATAAGCCGTTCATATCCAGACTTAACTGTGTAAGCCCCAGTTTAGTAAAATGCCAACAATACCCATCTTCCTTACACCGAGAAGGACGTATACTCATAATGCTAGATACAATTTCTGTAGAAAACAACTGCTTGAGCATTGGGGCTCTCCAAGTGGTCCCATCTTCTCTTAAAATTTCCACTACCCGTAAGTCGGGACGACTGATAGGTGAAATGCTGATACTAGGGTGTGGTTCCTTGCCCAGTATCCAATTATCCTCCCAAACCTTTGTTTGATGTCCATCACCAATTGTACTTCTCATACCCTTTAGGAGAAGCATGCAAACATCTCAAATACTCTTCCAACCATACGACGTTCGTGTCGATTAAGGTGCCACAAATGGTAAACTGTGATGGTAGTATCGACCTTTGAGAATTTTGGCAAATAAAGTGTTTGGTTTGGAATACAACCGCCATAACTGTTTTGCAAGTAAGGTCTGGTTAAACTTCTCTAGAGAACGGAAACCCATCCCACCCATACTTTTCGGAAGACATATTTTAGACCAGGCAACCCAATGGATTCCACCTTCCTCAGCTTTTGTGCTCCACCAATAATGAGCAACAACACTTGTCAGTTTCTTTAAAATATTTTTCGGCAATTGAAACATGACATAACATAAGTTGGAAGTGCTTGGGCAATGGATTTAATCATGACATTCTTCCCCCCTTTCGATAAAAAATTTGCAGTCCAACCATTAATCCGACTATTCAAGCGATCCTGGACATAAGCAAACACTTTTGCCTTTGAACCTTGAAGTTGTTCTGGGATACCTAAATATTTTCCACTACCCTCCTCCGTAAATATTCCTAAACGTTCTTTTATAAGATATTTGTCCTGAAGGGGAACCTTCTTCCCAAAGAAGACCGTCGATTTGGTTAAATTAATACATTGTCGAGATGCTAGACTGTAGTCCTGAAGAATTGTTCCTATAGCATCCCATTCCGAAAGATGAGTCTTACTGAAGAAAAGACTATCATCAGCGAAAAGAATATGAGAAAGAGATGGGAATGAGCGTGCCATCCTTATACCTGAGATGAGCCCCTTCCGCTCTGCCTCGTTCAGATTGACAATAAATACCTCAGTACACAAAAAACATATATGGAGAGAGGGGGTCACCCTGACAGAGACCTCGAGAAGGGTGGATACCCCCTTTGGGAACTCCATTAATAAGGACCTGGTATGAAATTGTCGTAACACATTGCATAATCCAAGTAATCCACCGGTTATCAAACCCTAATTTAGCCATCACAGCTCGCAGAAAACGCCATTCAACCCGATCATAAGCCTTACTCATATCGGTCTTAATCGCCATAAAGCTATTTTGACAAAACTCCAAAGTATGTAAGGCATGTAATGCTTCTTGGGTCACAAAAATGTTATCAGACATTACCTTCCCCCCAACGAAATCCGATTGGGTTTCCAAAAATATCATTGGTAGAAAAACCCGTATTCGCTGAGATATGACTTTTGAAATTATCTTATACACGACGTTAGAACGACTAATTGGCCTAAAAACTTTCATCTCCTTGGGTCTATCGAGTTTTGGAATTAAACAGATATTGGTCTCATTTAGACGACTATCAAAAGATCCTTTAACCATAAACTCTTGTACCAAAAACACCACATGGCTCCCAACAATATGCCAATACCGTCAGAAGAAGAGGACGATCATTCCATCTGGTCCTAATGCCTTCTCTGGAGCCGTAGAGAATACAACCGCCTTCATTTCCTCATCTGATGGAGGTCAAAGCAACTGAGAATTCATATTAGTGTTAACAACAAGTTTTAAAGGCTTCAACACCGAGTCCATATTTATTCCGGCAAAACTGGTAAATAATTCTTGAAAATAGGACACAACTTCAGCTCAATTTCTTCTTCCTTCTCAGTCCAGGATCCATCCCCTTAAGTAGACCCGAGATGCGATTCCTAGCTCGTCGTTGTTTTGTAGTTGTGTGGAAAAACTAAGTATTCCTATCACCCTCTAGTAACTAACTAATATGACTTTTCTATTTCCAGAAAATCTCTTAATCCAACTTTCAATTTATTCAATGGGTTTTCACCTTTCAATCCAAAATTAGAATTCGAGTCTAATCATTTGTATTCATAGACTAAATTTTTTATCTATAGTGTTAAACAGTTCATTAACAATGAAATTTAGTAAAATAGTTTGTATGAACAAAAAAGTTAGATAAATGGGCCAAGACTGGGTCTCTTATTTTAATTAAAAAAATTAGTAAAATATCTTTAACCAAGCTCGATTTGATAATACGTTGTCGTCTTGTCAGAGCATCTTAAACCTCCTTCGTCTTCCGTGCTTTTGATTTTTATCGACGATCGGTAAGTTTAAAATCTTTCTCTGCAAAAGTCTCGAAGAACCCTAGATTCAAAGATGGTGTTGATCGAATCAAATGATAGCGATGAAGAGGTATTCATCAAAAACGAACCAAAGCCATCTTCATCACCCTCACCGAAAACCGAAACAATGACTGCAACGGACACGAAACACGTCGACGGAGATGATTCCGACGGATTCGAGACTGCCAGCGAACGAGACATTAGCGGTGAAGAAGAAGAAGAGGAAGAAGATGACAAAAACGACACCGTAACAAGCCAGGAGGAACAGCATAAGTCGGAGAAGAAAGAAGATAAGATTGAGCTTACAAAAGAAGGAGAGTCCATTACCGTCGACGTATTAATCCAGGTGAATCAACTTAGATTCAGTAGTTTATTCAGTGAGAAACGAGTTGTTACATTCATCTTTAGGATTTTCAGAATTCAGATGTTGAATTTGTGTTTTTCTTATATGGAAGGAGAAAGCTATAGAAGAAGCAAATGAAGCCAAAGTAGAAGGAAACAACTTGTTTGTAAATGGACTTTACGAGGATGCATTGTCAAAGTATGTGCTTGCTTTAGAGCTTGTTCAGGAGTTTCCTGGATCTGTAGAGCTTCGATCAATATGTCATTTAAATAGAGGCGTATGTTTCCTCAAATTGGTATGTCCTTTTAGCATGATCAGTTAAATTTGAGTTTTTAATCTCTTGAATTTCTATTGAAGATTGCTTTGATACGTTTGTAAGGGTAAATACGAAGAAACGGTTAAGGAATGCACAAAAGCAGTAGAGCTGAATCCTATCTATACTAAAGCCTTGGTTCGAAGAGCAGAAGCACACGAGAAGCTTGAACACTTTGAAGAAGCTGTCACGGGTGAGTTCATTACTTCATTATAACACACATGAAACGAATTCGATAAGTTTCGATGTTAGTTTCTGGTACTTAAACAGGATAGTTAGTAGTTTAATGGAAGAGTTCACACTCGAGAGTCTCTCGCTCTCTTTTCTTGTATACAGACTTGAAGAAGATCCTTGAACTTGATCCTTCAAATGATCAAGCAAGGAAAGGGATTCGACGCCTTGAACCTCTTGCTGCAGAGAAGCAAGAAAAGATGAAAGAAGAAGCTATAAGTAAGCTCTAAGAGTATTCCATTATAAACAAATACATCTTTTGCAATTAGTATCAACTGTGTGTGATTCTGTATATGTTTATGTGTTTGTAGCTAAGCTAAAGGAGATGGGAAACTCTATTCTAGGTAGATTTGGGATGAGTGTAGACAACTTCAGGACTGTTAAAGATCCAAACACTGGTTCCTACTCTTTTTCTTTCCAAAACTAGTCACTATATGTCCTAATGATTCTATAACTTCAATGCTTTGTGACAGTCTGAATCTTATTCAAATGTGTTATGTTCTTCTTTATGCATTTGAACTGAAAAGGAATTAGTCTTCTTATTGGATTTGATATATTTGTACATCAAAAGTTTCAATGTTACAACAATGGATAATGTTCTCTTTCCATAGTTCTTGCTTGGTGACTACTTGTACATGATACAGATAATACAACAACTTATTACAAGATTCAATTGAATCTGTTGTGATGAAAAGCCAGAGAGCCTGTAAGTGTTTTTTATGTTTCATAGATTATGTGTAATGGCATGTTGCTCCAAATACTCTTTACTGTTCATTTCTGTTAATCTGCACAATTTTTTTCACTTGGTAAGCAAAATCCATAAAGCTTGTAGTAGATTATATTCGCATTGAGACTACTTACCTACTGATGGTTCTATCTTTTGCAAAACCTAACTCATTGTCTACGCATAACTCGCTTACATCGTTCTTTCTTGATCTTGAAGATGTTCTTGAACCCATTGATTTAGCTTCTGAGATTGTTACAATCTTTTCCAAGAGTTCTTGAGGATTTGCTTCAGCTGTACATAACAACCTTGCTTTGTTCTCATACATTACCTGCAACTCTTAAAACCAATATTAAGCATTGATGCATGATTTGGCTTGTAGCAGCTTAGAGAGAAAGAGAGGGAATCGAACATCGCATACATCGACTAATGTGACGAATCTATACGCAGCAGTACGGTTATGAAGCCCAAAAATCGGAATTCCATCCAATGCAAGAGTATGGAACTTCTCTGCAACGTCAGGACAAAGAAGAAGAACTGTTTTGAGACAAGGTTTGCAGATTAGAGAGAGAGAGCCAAAGTGGAGAGAAACTTACTGAACAATCCGAAGTAATCTGCAGCTCCAAGAGGTCGGTCACATAACTCTTCAAAAGGAAAGTATGCACACCCATTAACACCTAATGGAACCTGTTTACAAAGCAACATTGGTCTGAAAATGAACTCGTATAGACACAAGAGAAAGTGATCTTGGGATTACACAGAGGCTAGTATTAACTGTACGTCTGTACCTGTAATTTTCTTCCCATCACCACTTCTACTACCTGTGGACGCGCAACAACATTGTCTCCAATAAGTTTTTGGAACTTCTGTTTTAGAAGTGTTGAGAGATCTTTACCGATGAAATAGAATCCTTGCTCAGCCTGCACAGTTCAAGAATTATGCTAGTTACTGGACTCTGTTTTGGCTTGAAACCAATGTAGGAAGTTTCTAGTAGAGCATTACCGAAGTCTGTTTCCGGTAATCAACAGATGAACCGATCTCATGAACCACATTCCGTTCCTGCAAAAGCAAACTATCTATGACAGCCGCGAAGAAAAGAAAAAAAGCGATTCAAAATGGATTATTAGAAGTAATGGAGATACCTTCAATGAAGCAATGAATGGTAGGAAGAGATCTCTCTGTAGTCCTCCTTCATAGAGTTTATCAGGATTTCGGTTTGATGTAGCAACAAGAATCTACATTTAAACCCATTTTTTTCGAAAGTTTCGATCAGTCAATTTAATCGAAATGAGCAGAGTAATGTAATTAAAGGATCACACTTACGATGCCATTGCTAAAAAGATGTCCGAAGAGTCGATTAAGTATCAGAGCATCTGCAACATCAGTAACCATGAACTCATCTAGACATAGTAAGATAGCATCATGAGCTATCTCTTGGGCAACAACTTCAAGTGGATCTGATAAACCCTTGTGTTTCTACAAAAACATTTTGACCCCAAAATCAAACCGGTATCTCACTAAAACCGAGTGAGAAGCAATGGAAATCCGAATTATGCGTACTTGTAACTGACTATGAACAGTCAACATGAAATCATGGAAATGTATCCTCTTCTTCTTCCAAGTACAAGGTCTAAACAAAACAAGAGAAGACCATTAAAATCGCAATGCTCGATCGGTAAAGATAAGAATCAGATCATAAACACTTACAATTGATCAAAGAATAAGTCCATCAACATGGTTTTTCCTGTGCCTACACCTCCATAGAGGTATAATCCTTTGACAGGCGAGTAAGAAGTCTGTGGCATTAGCCTAGACCAGAACCAACGGCTTCTGAATTCACAAACCAAAAACAGATTCATGTGTTAGACTTAAGTCTCAATCTTAAACAAAGTATATAAGTTGAGATGAAGAGAATCACACCTTGATGATTTATCAGAAGTATTATACCGATCTAATCGACATGTATCTACTGATTCAATAAGCTCATCATATAGTCTTTGAAGCTCTCTTAATGCACTAAGCTAACAACATTTCAACAAAACCTTTTAAGTTGTAAGTAACAACACTATTCACTATTGTTCAAAGATTCAATTAAGTTAAAAAAAAGATTCATACTTGACAGATATCACCAGTCATGAGCCCACCATCATTGATTCTTCTCTCATACTCAACAAGAGGTCCTTTTCTACTTCTACTCACATCTGAATATTTACAAAATTATCATTCATCAAGATCTTCTCATAATTTGATCAAATTTAGAATCTAGAAAGAATCAAAACCTGAGATAGTGTTGAGTCTAATAGCATCAGCAGCTTCTATTACTTCTGCTGATAGAGATCTTGAGAAACTTAACTTCGAATTCAAACTCGAGTGATTAGTGTTTGTGTTTGTGTTGATCAGAGCTTGATTTTGATTGTAACCGATCAAAAGTTTGTGGCTTTTTGAATAGAAAGTTGAAGAATTGCGTTCTTGATTCTTCAGAGTCCATCTAATTCTATTGAGAGTTGATGTTCTAATGATTGGTCTCATCTACGGATCAATGCAAACTAAATTTGCTAAATCAGCTGCTGATAAAAACAAGAAGAAGAAGAAAATTGTAAAAGCAGAGATTCATAAAGGTAAAAGCTTTATTTGATTTATGACTCACCTTTTAATTAAAGAACAGCTTGAGAATTTTCCTGGGAAAATTATTTGCTTTCCCGGGAAAAAAGGAAAGACCTTTTGTCGATTGGATTACAAAGTGAATAAAAAAAAACGAAATCTTTGAAACAAATTATAAGAAATGAAAGAAGAAAACCTGAGAGATGAAAAAGTTGAATGTAATCTGGATAAGAAAGAGACACCCAAGAAAAACGGAGATATAATCAAAGATTGCGAAGAAGATTGATTAACTGTTAAAGACATGATTAGTTTCTGTAATTAACTTATAATTAAATTTGTTGATGTTTGAATGTGTAGTGTAATTACACATAATCATAGTTGTTTTACAGATCATAACAAGATAATTAGTATTATATAATTTTCCTTATTTGACTTTGAAATGATTAGGTAATGTCTAGATATATTTATTTTCCATTTAATAAAACTTACCCTACTTTGATCTGTACAAGTCAAATTATAAGTTTAATAATGATAAAATTATACAACTCAACAAACAAACAAAACTTGTTTAATGAAAAATGGAGCTTCTCGATGTTGCGTTTTGGTCCGCATTTTCCACGTTGGATATACTTGAATCATTCATGGTTGGTCTCTATTTGATGATCTAACGGTTTATATTTGATCCCTTTTCCGATGCTCCATCTAAAGAGTTTTTTTTGGAATATTAAATTTTTTAGGACCATTCTCAAAAATTTCGTTTTCCAAAAATACTACATGTTCTTAATTTGTAGGGAAAACTTGAAAAAATTCAAATTTTATACTCCTTCTATTTTGTTTTAAATGGAGTTTTAGAGTTTTGTTTTTGTTTCA
>OVAV01002869.1:0-10577 GCA_900406375.1 Iberis amara
TGTAAACCATAGATCATTTCTGGTTTAGTTGGTTTGTTGCACTTATATATATTTGTAACAAACTTTCTTGATTTGGATAATGAGAAACGTATTTCATCAATCTCTTCTTTGAACTCAAACACTATTAGATTAATATAGCAGCTGAAAACTGGTATGTGGTGCATTGTATATTTCATATAAAAAAAGTTTTTTATAATCGTCCACGGTTCACCATGGCAAGCATTTGACATAAAGATGCTATGATTGTAAACGTTACGAAATTCTGCAATGGATTTCTATTGCATATAATCAGAACGTACATAAACATGTCAAACGTTTATTGGAGTATACATATTACGTTTTTGGAGTAAATTAGTTGGAGTTCAGGTCTAAACTCTAATCTCCTCCTATGCCTTTTACTGACATTACGTAAAATATTTCTCTAAACGAAAATCGAATCAAAAAATACAATATTACCCGCGATTGCGTTTAACTAACTAGATCTACTCGTCGTTGGTACAAAATATTCACAAATAATCGTAGCTAGTTGCGAATATGGAAATTAAGTTTCAATACATATTGTTGATTATGTGTATATACATATATATGCATACGTTGTCCCATTAGCTTTCGGTTAAATAGTATTTTTTCGTTAAAAGATATTATATCAAAATTGCTTATAATACATACAAATTTAGGTTATTACAAAATCTTTAAATTAGGTCTAAACCCAAAATTAAGCCCAGACTAACTCTGACTCCAACTCCAAACATTTCTAAAATGAAAAAGCCCAAACCCACTTTAACTTTTCCTAAACCAGAGAGATCTAATCCATTGGAAAAAACTTTAACCGCAGTCAAAGAATTAAACTTTAACGGCAGTCAAAAGAAGAGGGGATATAGAAGAACACTAGATTCATTGCCGCCATCACCAGAACTGCAGAATTCACAAGATCTACACTTCCGGCGACCGGGATGACAGAGTGGAGGAGAGTTACGGATGGTCGCGCATCACCCAAATCGCAACGAAGCAGAACGAGGAAGAAGAGATAGGGTTCCGCTTTGAAAGTTACCAGAGGAAGAGACAGCCGCCATGAGAGAGGACAATTCTTAACCCCCCCCCCCCCNCTGCCAATATTGAACCACTGCCGTAGGCCTGTCATTCTCAAACATAACCCACTAAGCATTGCTTTCGTTCTTTTAAGAGGAAAGAACTACTCGTCGGTGAAAAACCGCAACCACCAGAGACTTTTCCGTGCACAACGGCGTGGTCAGAAGATTTTTGGATTATGTTTGAGAATCTTTTGCACAAACCGCAACCACCAGAGACTTCTATATCTACTTTGCCATGCACAAACCGCGCTATTGTGCACTGGAATAACTACTTTTGCACAGTCTTTTTGAAGCTTATCGCCGCGACCATTAGACTTAATTTGAAGTTCGGTGAATTTCTAGAAAGAATCTACGTATGAAAAACTAGCCGTCGCGGTCACGATGTTGGATTCTCATCGAAAATCTCACATGCAGTGCACAACGGCGTGGTCAGAGGATTTGTGGAGTCTTCGCCTTCCACCACTTCCCTGAGATTAAGAATTAGAGAAAAGAGAGAGAAAGAAAAGTGTGAAAAAAAAAATTAGTCTAAGAATCGGTTAAATAGTGTTCGAGATTGTGTATATTCCAAATTATTATTAGAGATGATAAAAAAGAGAACAAATATAAGATCCATTTAGGTAACAAGAAAGGCCCATTTACTTCTAAGTTTATGTACGAAAGCCTATATTATTACTTGAAAGTTAGCACTCAAATAGCATATAGCAATCGTATGGATTGATGTCAGATAGACAGTGTCGTTTTGTAGAATATCTAACATGTAAATAAGATAAAATCTATTTTTTTAAAATGTAAACCTTTATTGCAACAAAAAGGCAAAAATATAATTTTAATACTGAATTTTTGTAAAGTGTCAAGGAAAAAAGTTATGAAATTTTCTCTTTCTTAAATAAATACCAAATATATTCAAGATCTTAATTTAAATAACAAACTTTCGTTTCGTTGACAAAGCCAATTAAGTATCGTCGTTAAGTTGACTAACAAAATTTATTTATTCTGTTAGTCAACTTAGTTGCAATACTTTATTAACTTGATCAACAAAAGTTTGTGAATTTTCAACTATTTCTTAAAGTTAAGTATTTTTATGACATTTTTATTTTATATTTAAATATTTAATTTATGTTGATAATTTGTTAGTTAAGTGATACTTATGAAAATATATTTTCAAAATAATGAAACAAACCAATTCCAAAAAAAAAATAATGAAACAAATTTATCTAAGTATAAATTTGAATATTTTCAATTTATTATTTTTAATAATTTAAAATAAAATATTATTTTGATTCCAATTTAGTTGATTTAGGTTTGTAATTGTTTTAAGTTAAATAAAAATCAAAAACATAAAATCACAATTATGTTATATAATATATGTGTTATGACTATATTATTTGTATATATATTTAATTTATCTTCCTAAACATATAAGAAACTCCTTTTTAAGAAATTATTTTATTTATTAGTTAAATTATCCAGCCGACCATCAATCACTCTACAAAATTATTATGTTATGACTAAATTTATGAAGTTGTAATCATTTTTAAGAAATTTTTTTATATTTATTATGTTATGACAAAATTATTATGTTATGGCTAAATTGATACCAAAGAAAAGCTTCACAAAAGAATGAACCTCGATCAAAACCAACAAGCGTTTAAACAAAGATCGAACCACCTCTATCGACAATTTTTCGAGCGATTGATGGTCGTTTAGATAATTTAACTGATAAATAAAATAATTTCTTAAAAATGAGTTTCTTATATATTTACGAAGATAAACTATATATATTTTAAAAAATAAAATAAATTTGAAATAAATATATTCATAATACATATATTATAGAACATAATTGTGATTTTATATTTTTTAATTTTTATTTAATTTAAAAATCATTACAAACCTAAATCAACTAAATTAGAATCAAAATCATTTTTTATATTTTAATATATTAAATATACTAAAACTGAAAATATTCAGATTTATACTTTAGCTAAATTTGTTTCATTATTTTGAAAAGATATTTTCCATAAACATCACTTAACTAACAAGTTATTGACATACATTAAATATTTAATTAAAATAAAAAATGTTGGACAAATACTGAACTTTTAGAAATAGTTGAAAAAATCACAAATTTTCGTTGACCAAGCCAATAAAGTACTACCATTAAGTTGACTAACGGAATAAATAAACTCCGTTAAGTCAACCGTTAGTCAACTTAACGGCGGAATTTAATTAGTTTGGTCAACTTTTGTCATTTAAATTGAAATCATAAAAAATTTTGATATTTATTTAGGAGAGAAAAAAGTTCATGATTGTTTTCAATAATTTTCGAAAGTTTAGTATTAAAATTACATTTTTTCACAATGAAAAAACTATTCAATATTAGAGTTTAGCGGAAGAATGTTTCTAAAGAGTAAAGAATAAGTTGGAGAAGAATAAAAGATTAAAATCTAATTTTAAACATTATCTTTATGTTAAATCATAAATTTAAGAGTACTTTGTGCTATTAATTATGTTGTATTTTAATTTCATTCGGTACAAAATGTCATCGATATAGAATTATCTCCATTTCTCAATTTTTTGTAAAAAATTGTTCTAAAACATTTAGAAACAGAGAAAATAACCTCAAACATATGAACTTTGAAAAAATAACCTAAACGGATAGTGAAATTACTAGTGACCCTTATGAAGTCTACAAAAAGTATGGATCTCGCAAATTTACAGCAACTTGCGACACACTGATAGACTTTCTGGCATATTTACGACATTTTGCAGCACACTGACAGATATCTTTACAGATTGGTAAATTTTTTGACAGACTTACAACCGTATGTGATAAATCTAGCAAACCTACGGGCTGTATGTGGCATACTTTCTGATAGACTTATAGCAGACTGCGACAGACTGGTAAACTTCCTAGTAAACTTACATATTTGGCGAAATGGCTCAACTAAAATGATAAAAGGCTGAATTTACATTTTCTTTTAGAGTTCGTCTTTATGTAATTGTGTTTTACCCCGTCATAAAAATTTATTATAGATAAAAAAAAAATTATTCATTTTGTGGTCACATTAATTTTTGAACCACAACGAATCGGTCTAATAACCCAAACTCTATAAAGTATCGTATCATTTTCTCTACTGATCAGTGGAAAAAAAAATATTCGTATAAAGAAGCCTTAATTAGATTTCTTTTTTCTTTTCTTTTTTTTGGTCACCCCTTAATAAGATTTCTAATTTATAAAGATTTGACGTCGGCAGCTATACACAAACAGAAAAAAAGGGCGTCAAATTCTCTACCTCTAAATCTATACGCGTTACACACGCACCATGGAAGCAAAAAACAACATAATTGAACACCAAAAAGGTGATACGCCAAGTAATTATAACTATAATCCAAAACATCTTCAAATAATGGAACGAAAATCAGCTTTCATTTGATTATAACGACTCACATGTTATACGACAAAACATTAATTCATATAAACGTATAAAGTTGAGACATAGATCTGTTATATTTCTCTCTCCTTGAACATGAGTGTAACTAGACGAACTCAAAAGCCTGCAAAAACACATAGAATCTTTCTCTATGGTTTTGTGGACCGTTCTATAATCTCACGTGCAAAACAAAACATACATCGTCGCTCTCTCTCTCGCTCTGTATCTTCTACTTTTCGTAACTCAATTGTATTCGATTCTCTTTGAGACTCTTCTCTATAACCCCACAAGCTTCTCCTCTCTTCTGTCGATTAAACCCTCAATTTTTTTTGGCCATCTTCGGTTTTAATAAGTTCTTTGGAGAATGGTTTTCTATTTGTTTTATTTATTGTAGCGTGATAAAAAAAAGTTTAAATTTCCTATATTAGTGTCTCTACTTTTTGCCTTGTCTACCTCTCAAGACAAAAAGAAAAAGACAAACACTTTCTGTCTTTCTTTTACCTCTTTCTCTCTGGCTCGGACCAGCCTTTTCATATGTTTTTGATTGTATAATATTCTAACCAATAAATTATGGCCTTGGAGGCTGTTGTTTACTCACAAGATCCATTCTCCTACATCTCATGCAAAGATTTTCCGTTTAACAACTTATACTTGCAACAAGAAGATGATCGAGATTCATTAGACGTCAAGCTACCACAAGGACAAGAATTTGCTAGTATCACTTGTAATGGTAACAAAAGCAGAGAGAGTGATGATTATAATTACAATGAGGAGGATCTTCAATGGCCACAAGATGACATACCTTATGGATCCACCGTTGAAACGGAGAACGAGCCTCCATCATCAGATTTGGCGACTGGTGGAGGGAGGAGGAAGAGGAGGAGGACGAGAAGTAGCAAGAACAAGGAAGAGATCG
This sequence comes from Iberis amara, assembly GCA_900406375.1. Classification (NCBI taxonomy): domain Eukaryota; kingdom Viridiplantae; phylum Streptophyta; class Magnoliopsida; order Brassicales; family Brassicaceae; genus Iberis; species Iberis amara. Next base: position 5,442 of record OVAV01002869.1, read on the forward strand.
AAAACCAGAGGATGACTCACATCGCAGTCGAGAGAAATCGCCGGAAACTAATGAATGAGTATCTAGCTGTACTACGTTCTCTCATGCCGCCTTCTTATGCTCACAGGGTTAGTCTCTCTATATACAACAATTATATGTATAATATATAATATAATATGTATGTGTGTGTGAGCCCGTGAAGCCTTCATTCACGGGGGAAAACAAGATTAAGAAAAAGCTAAGCCTATGTTCTAGACTTGTAGTTTCATTACGACATATATAGGATAAATACATATATATACATATGCATGTTTATGTGTTTGAAAAAAAAGAGATGAAAACCGTTTTAAAAATTGATAAAGGAGAAACGATATAAAAAGAAAGTCTTTGTATATGAAATTCGTTGGTGGGAATTGTTTGAGCATAATAAATAAAGTTGAACATTTGCACCTAAAAAGGACTATATACACATAATTTATGCATAGTAAAATCGTGACAAAATATTTAATAATGAAAACAAGGTACGAAATATTAGAAATGTTTGATTGTTTTTGAAAAAACCGTTGTGCAATTTCTATGGGCTTAACCTATGGTTGGTGAGTAAAGGGAGATCAAGCGACAATAGTAGGCGGAGCCATTAATTACATAAAGGAGCTTGAGCACCTTTTACAATCAATGAAACCTCCAGTAAAGAGTGACCAGACCAACACAATCGCCATGGCGGAGATAGAGGTGACGATGGCGGAGAGCCATGCGAGTGTGAAGATTTATGTGAAGAAGCAACCGAGACAACTTCTTAAACTGGTGTCATCTATACAGAGCCTAAGGCTCACTCTTCTTCATCTCAACGTCACCACCCATGACGACTTCGTCCTATATTCCATCAACCTCAAGGTACATTTTTCTCTCTCACTTTTAAGTTTCTTCGTATTATTAATCCATACCGAAATTATTTAAAGTTATATTATCACCATTTTTAGGGTTTTTATTTTGTCACTTTCAAATTAATGGGTCATTAACATAATCAATATTTTGATGGTTCGTTTTGGGTTGCTGGTTCACCGATTCCAAAAACAGCTTAATTTGGTCAAATAGTTAAAAATTTATATATACAATTCTTTACTTAAATTCGAATCTAAATAGTTGCTAAATTTTCCCTATAGAAATTGATTATAGATTAGAAATTCTCCATGGAGAAAAAAAAAATTCACAAATTCTTCTCCCATCAGAAAAGTAGTATACTATTTGTTTTGTTCATTTAATTTGTCTCTATTTTTTGTTGTCTCGCGTTTAATTTGTCTCTTATTTATAGTATGCATTTTGATTTGTTTTGTCTGGGTCAAAAAAGGTTTTGAAGAACAAAAATAAAAATCTTTCGTTTTTTAGTGGTGAAGGCTGGCCTCAATTATTGAGGTGGTCAAAATAATCATTTCTTATTTATTGAAAAAGAAAAACATTTTGAGTAGCATAGTAATAATAATTATGTAAGAATCAGGGACCAAAAAGATGACATATGCCTTATACATGTGTGTGTGTATGTGTGTCTTGTGGAAGTTTTGGTGGTCACAAAATTGTGGATGCACTGTGCACGTCACAACGAAATGACGCCACTTGTTTCAGGACACATTCATCAGCTTATTCCCTCGATATATACATTTTCTTTGATTTTCTTTCACTTTATTGTTTCTTAATAATTATAGGATTGATTTTGTGGATAATCAAAAGTAAGTATGTATTTAGATAACTAACTAAATCAAAATAATACCCTCTTCGTTTCTTATTACTTGATTTTGTAGAGTTTTTACACAAATTAAAAAAATAACGATTGATTTTCTTTCTTTAACTCATTTTAACATTATTTTTCAAATTTCAATGCTTAGAAAAAATTAATATTATGTTTTTTATTTCTCTCTTTGGCACAAAAAATGTGTACAATGATTGTTTTGAATCAAAATATATGTTTGACTATTTTGAGAAAAAAAAAACATTAAATAAAAGGTAAAAAATCAAGCTTTGTGAAACAAAAATGAAATCTAGAAAATCAAGTATTAAGATACAGAAGGAATATAAGTTTTTCTAAAAACATATTCCGCCATTATATCTTTTCAACTCTTTCATCTCTTTCTTTTTTTTAAAAAAAAATTATGAAATTCCACCATCTTTATTTTTTATAAATTAAAACATTTCAATTCAAATAATTAAATCACATAAAGTTACTTAAAAAAACATACATTTTTTTCTTTCTACATATAACATTATTAAAATTATTTAAAACAGACATCTATTTTATAAAATAGTGATTATTGAATATTTAATAGTAAAATATAAACCCCAAAACTTCAAAATATAAACTCTAAACTATAAAATATAAACCCTAAACTCCAAAATATAAACTCTAAACTCTAAAATATAAACCGTAAAGCCCAAAATATAAGCCCTAAACTCCAAAATATAAACCCTAAACTCCAAAATATAAACGCTAAACTCCAAAATATAAACTCTAAACCCCAAAATTTAAACCTTAAACCCTAAAATATAAACCATAAACCCCAAAATATAAACCCTAAACTTGAAAAAAAAAATACAAAAAATAGTCTGACTACCAAAAAATAATAGTAAGACTACCAAATATGAAATATGTGAGTTATAAATTTGTAAAGTGAACATATGGTAACGTAGATGGACTATTCATTGTTCTAGGGATAAATATGAATATATGATATATTATGGAAAGAGAGAGAATTTGACCCTAAGTGTAGATGATAATTTCTTAATATTAGCAAGTAATATGATTATTCATTGCAATTACCCTAATTATATCAATCTCTTTCATGTAAACTATAGTTAATCAGAAAAATGGGTTGATACAGATTGAGGAAGGGAGCCAATTAAATACAGTGGAAGATATTTCTGCAGCTTTAAACCAAATCATAAGGAGGATTGAAGAAGAGTCATCCTTCAGCTAATATATATAGTTTATTTTTATTAGGAAACACTTTGATAGACTCCAAATTTTCATGTGTGATCTTTAATTAACACTCTATTTCATATTAAAATAAATAACTTTCCATTGTTCTTTGTCTTTATCACTGTTCTTTATATGATGGTAATTCATGTTTCCTTTTTTTGTCTTTATCACTGTCTTGTTACTATAAAATTTAAGTATGTAGATGTACATATATAATCAACAAGATGAAAGCTTAAGTCTAAGTAGCTCGTATGTAGATCTTTAATTTGAAGTTTTTTAATGAAAGAATACCTCGATTTAAGTATGTAGATCTTTAATTTGAAGTTTTTTTTTTTTTTACTAATGTGTGACAAAATCAGTACTTAACCATACTTTTTATCGTTACCAAAGTTCCTGTTAATTTCCGAATAACATTGTAGTTGGAAATAGTTGCTGCATATACCAATCTCATTATCGTTCGACTCACACTTACAAAAAAAACTGTGATTTCTAACAATATTTACAAATTTCTTGAATGGATATACAATCTATTAATGAGGAACAAGAGGATTGCAAACATAGTACAAAGAAGATCTAACATAATTCATGCAATTTGCTACAAATCAATAGACTCCACGTAGATCTTGTAAAATGTGCTCTTTTTCAAATGTGATAATTAATAAAAAAAAATTATAAATATTAAAAAGGCATAAAATCGGTGTAGTTTACACTAGATATTATATATGGTTTCCCTCAAAGAAGATCTTAGTTAGTTTTTTCTGTAGAATGGGTCATAGCAATAAGAGGAAAAGACCAACATAAGAAGAGGGACATGGAGGGAATGTAGATGAAAAAACTACTACACATAGAGTAGAAGACAATACAATTCACATTATGCATGTTATGTATAGGAAAATGGGCAAAAGTCCAGTGGATTAAAGGAACCAAACATTAAAGCTATGTAGTTTTTCAAAATGCTAGATGCTTCGGATCAAAGCCATATCTCCAAAAATGGAGAACATGGTATATATATATATTATGATTAACTAGATTCAAAAATACATAAGTAATATATTATCATAAATATAGCGGGGTGAGAAAACAAACAATCTCCTCGATATGCATGTTAATGTTTGCAGAGACAACTCATAAACAAAAATTGGACGGGAAGTTCGTCGATCCAAAAGCCGAATACATTTTGAATCGATGTTGTGAAATAGAACAAGAAAAACTTACATAACTGACACATAACGATCAAACTTCATATGACTATGAACCTACAGTGGAAAATAAAGCCATTTATTTATTGTAATAAAAAAAGCATCGAAACTATTATTTATTGTGAAAACACACATATTCTTAATTCAAAATTCTAAAAATTCACAGAATGTTGATATACATAATAAAGGAGAAATGGCATGAGTTAGGCTCACTTGTATATTATATGGTATGGGCCAGGGGCGAATGCAAACAATTTTTATTGTGGGTGCACGTGAATGAAATTGATAAAAAGAAAAGGATTTATAATAAACTTTAACTAAATGTTACACTAATTTTTCAAAATGTTTTGGGTGCATGTGCACCATGTTGAGTCAATGTAGCTTCGCCACTGGGTCTGGATGCTCTAGACTACGAGCAAAAGTGCAAAAAAGCTAACTAAAACTAGCATAAACAAATAACAAACTCAAAACGGTGCAAGATCAAATCTCCGAGCTCAATGTTAAATACGCATGTGGCATTTTTGAGCAATTGTATGGCCAAAGAATTCCTCCATGCATGCAAAGACATCTAGAAGGTTCACAGAAAATAAAATTTTAATTTTTAATTTTAATTTATTTTATTTTTTCTATCTGAACATTAATTTTTAATTTATTTAATTTTAGTTATCATTTTTAATTATTTAATTTTAGTTAGTTTAACTTTCGCTTTTCATATTTATTTATGGTGATAATAAATTAATCAAGAGTCGAATTTAGTCAGATATATTTAATAAAAGATAAGTCGAAAAATTGGTTGATAGAAAATTTTCACTTTTGCAATGTTGTAGGATAATTGTATCAATAGTTCGTCAAAAAATGATCAGAAATTTTACATTGTGATTGCATATTTTTTCGGAAAATAGTCGGTAGGATACTGATAAATTTTCAACTAATAATTCAAACTAATTTTTTGATAAACAGGAGGTTTTGATGTCTCCCAGGTTATCAAAC
>OVAV01002870.1:0-10459 GCA_900406375.1 Iberis amara
CAAATGTCAACATCTGACACATGTCATGAGAGAGAAAAGGATAGATTGTAATTATATAGAAAAATAAGGATATAATGGAGACAAAAATTTTCTCTTTCCTCTCTAAAGTACACCAAAAGCACAAAGTCACCTAAAGTGTAATTACTTTGCTAGAAGTACACTTCCNAAGTTGCTTTCTTAATCTACGTAAAAACTCCAAAACATCCTCATTTCAGGAATGGAGGGAGTATTAGTAATAGATTCATAAACCATAGATTATGAGCGGTCTCTAGCAAAATATTATAACCACCTAATATTATATAATTGTCAAACCTTGACNACCTAACATTATATAATTATCAAACTTTGATGCTACAACTTTATCAAGAGTAAGTACAAAAGATGTCAGGACATTCCCAACACAATGAGTACGAATGTACGCTTAGATAGATATTGAACACAAATAGAAGATCTCGATCGAATCTATGGCGTACAAACAAAGGGTTTGTGTTTGGATTTTACTTTCATTAGTAAAAAAGATAATATTGGTTTGGTAGACACTGGAATGAGATAATTAGGTTCTTATAATCGAAATTGACTAGCAATGTATCATCATGAAATCATAGTCTCTTATACGGTTTCAATTCCGCAATTCAAAAATGTATCAATGATAGTATGACAGGTATAAACATATTGTTATATAGAAATCTTGAGATAAGGGACAAAATTCTTAGCAAACAAGAAGAATGAAGATAGGGAAAACTCAGGATGAGTGAGAAGGTTATTCAAGTTTGTATATGATGATGAAGGAATGGCTAATTAAGGACAATAGAAAAGAGCACACTGCACATCCTTTTAACTTATCTTTAGAGCAGCTTGATTCTTTCGAGTGTCTGTACCAAAGTAACGGTCTGCAAATTCTCCCATGCCTGGAATCACTCGGGAGTCCTCATTAAGAGAAGCATCTATTTCTGAAGTCACGATCTTTACCATTGGATATTTCTTGCATATCGCGTGAATACCTTGAGGTGCCTGTGGTTTTTTTTTATATGTTAGTAAAACAATGATACTTATCCAAATCAACAAGATGTTTATTTTGGTTGGTTGGTCTTTACTGCTATCAGATTGAGAAAGATGATATGTGATTCTGGGACTCCCTTGCTTATAAGCAAAGATATTGCTTTCACTGCAGAGTTTCCTGTTAAACCACACTTACAAGATTTGTCACTCAAACTTTATTTGTTTAGCTTTGATTAGGGCTATTACGAACCTGAAGCTAGAACGGGGTCAAGAAGGAAGACATGTCGGCTTGAGATATCCTTTGGTAACTTCTCATAAATTAACTGCAAGAAACATCACTCAAATGAGAAACCGTTGAGCTGTGAGAAAATGTTTACTAAAGCAATGGAGTCAGACCTGACGACCATCGTTACCCTCTCTGTGAATGAGGATTTTACCAATCTTAATTCCGTTACAGCAAGCTCTTAAAGCATTTTCCATGCTTTCTCCACTACAAGTACCAAAACACATAAAGCTAAGAAGCATACACACAAACCCGAAAACAAAACAAGTATGTATTAGATACCTTCTGATCACTGAGACACCACACAATCTCTTGCAGAAGTCAACTCCAGTGTAAACTGACCCTGTTAAGTTTTTAAAAAATGCAAACTTAAATAACGTTTAATCTTTACCTTTGCTTGAATTTCTTAGTAGTTCAGTTACCTGTTGGAGTAGTAATTTGTTTCTCTGTGAAAGGAAGATGTCCAAGTCCATGTTCCACGACCTTAAAAAAGCATATACAACTTCAAAATTTAATTTTTGTCATTTTTATGTTTTTCACCAATACTACATCAGATTTTAAAAGAAGAATGTTCTTTATTTTAATTTGAAAAAAAAAAACAGATAGATTTTTTCAATTTTCTATATAATATTTGTTAGGAAATTGTAAATTTCAATAAACATTAATTAAAAATATTGGATTTATTGAATTACTATTAGTTTAAAGTTATAGAAAAATGTTTTTTTTTTCCGGAAATTTAAACTTTTATTAGTTAAAATCATCGTTTACAAACGGATACAAATGATTAGGACAAATTCCTGAAATTCACCAAGCATTTGAAGATGTGAAAAGAAAATTTTGCTAAATAGTCTGCACATCTATTGGTGTCTCGTGGGCTGAGGAGAATTTTATTTCCTCAAATGAAGTTGCTTCTCTTTTTATCATGTTATAAAAAATTGTTATGTACAAAAATTAATATATGTAAAAATTCTAAAAAAATTATTATTTAAAAAGAGAGAGGGTATTATTTACCAGTCGAATCAATCGGTCAGCGTAGAAGACGAAATCGTGCTTGGTTGTGTTAACGTCGCGGATAAGAGTGTGCATTCCTTTGATCTGGAATGTAGAAGATATAATGAAGATGTTTGAGTAAATCTTACAGAGATTGTGTTGGCAGAGCTTTGTACGAATATGTTGGACAATGAGGTCAATTGCAACATCATTATCTCCTCCTCGAGGAATGATTATATCAGCATACTTCATCGACGGCTGAATAAATTCATCAAAGCTTGGCTTCACAAACTTGGTATACTGAAAAACAATGAGAAGAAATGTAGAAACGACATTATATATATATATATTCACGAGAACTGTTGGATTCAGAGTATCACTCACTTGTTCAAGCACGTTTTGGATGTTTCTTCCCCTCTCGACGGTATCACGCTGTATCCTTCTTGAGAGCCTTACATCAGCATCTGAATTTTGTGAGGACAACTTCTCAGATACATTAAAGCTAATATGTGAACGTCAAAAAATTTCTTATATGAAACAAACCTGTATCGACAAAGATTTTCATGTTCATAAGGTTACGAACTCGAGGATCATTAAGAACTAGGATTCCCTCTAAGATGATTACATCACAAGGATTAACCTGAATTTAGATCAACATCAATATTTGCTAATGGTAAAAAATTTCAAATTTTCATGTACTAGTAATCTACCGGACTTGCTGATTCTATGCTCTGATGGATTTTGAAATCATAACTCGGGATGCTTAACGCGTGGCCTGATCGTAATTTCTCCATACACGAAAGCAAAACCTCTGTATTGAATGCGTCTGTGTAATGGAATCAAAACAGAAACTAATTAGATCAATCATGATACCATGTGTAAGTTGGAGATTTGATTTTGTTACCAGGATGATCGAAATTATACTCGTGAACCTTCTTCAATTTTTCCTCGCTAAGCGAATGATAAAAAGAATCCTGCAAATACCATACTTGTTCAAAATTTTTTTTTTCCAAACGTGAGGATTTTGATGAAAATATATTTATGAGTTAATTACTTGATTTACAAGCACAACACGTTGATCGTGTAACTGAGACATTATCATATTGCACACCGTCGTCTTCCCGGAGGCGGTTCCACCGGCAACGCCTAATTGTATTAGCGGATCGACGACAATCATTTACACTTAATAGATCAGTATGGAAAATCCACATAAAATATTAAAGAGTATTACCGATCACGAAAGGCTGTTTAAGAGGAGCCGGAGCTGTAGGAGAAACAATTTTGTCATTGTTTAAGCAATAATCTCTTACGCCATTTGATAATTTCTCCATCATCTTTAATCCTATGCACTCTAGAAAGCTTACTCAAAAATCAAAGAAGAAAGGTAACAAATCTGAAAAAAAAAAAAAAGAGTCGCTCTTTAATAACCTAAGGTAACAAATCTGAGAAAGAAAAAGAAAGAAAAATGAATCAGCTCTTTAAAGCATCTCCAATGGTTAGCTTTATTTTTTTGTTTCAAAAATGCACTTTTTTGAAAATGAAGCAAAAAAAATGAAGTAACATTATCTTCAATGGTTTGCTTCATTTTTTTCTAATATTATTATAATTTATATTTTTATTTACTACTAATTGTTAATTACACATTTTAGTTTTTGTTAATTTACTAATTTTGCCCAATTTTTTTTTTTGGCAATAGTTCAAGAAAATCATGATTGAACAAAAATTATACATTAACATTGAAATAAGATTATAGTACACAACATAGTAGATAAAAACAAAAATAATATATTTTATGATGAATTTTGCCCAATCTTTTTTCTTTGGCAATTGTTCAAGAAAATCATGATTGAACAAAAATTATACATATACATTGAAATAAGATTATAGTACACAACATCGTAGATAAAAACAAAAACAATATATTTTATGATGAAGCACTAGACATATATTTTTCCCACAAATGATCAATTAACGCATTCCGAAGTGAGAAATGAGCTTCTTACAATTAAAAAATGATCAATTTACAATAAAGTTAAAGTAAATGACCAATTTACAATTAAAAAACTTCATTTTGAAACAAGAAATGAAGCACAATTGAAATGAATTTTGCTTCAAAATGAAGCAAAAAGTGGAAAATGAAACACCATTGGAGATAGTCTAATAACCTTTTACGGTGGATAAATTGAAGATACCTTATGCGTATATATATGTGATGATGTATATATAGGCTCGTGTGGAGAAAGAAGCGGGAACAAAAAAAAAAAAAGAAGCAAGTCAAAGCGACGCCGTTTTGATTACACCACGGCGAAGAAATTAAAAAGGCGGTATAATTCGGTTCAATTTGCACAAACCAACGTTAGAATTTAATAATTTAAGGAGATTTTATATATTATTTTCTGAATGGAAGAATCCTTCTGGGAGATTGCATTTAAAATTCTGAGAGAGTAAACAAGATTCGAATTATCCATAAAAACATTAAACATAGTAAAGAGACAAGACTGGTGTCTCACGCACACTCAGCAACATATATGAGATCTCTTCATTCCTCCATAGCTTCACCAACTTCTGTAATTTCAACTCGCTTCATCAATGGGGTGATTTTGGTTAGAAGAACCTCTGTTTTTCAATATACAACAAAACCAATAAAATGAAGTAAGAAGAACAAGTCAACCAAATAGAACAAAGGACTGAAATTGGGAATCAATCAGGAAGCTAATGGCTCAGAAGTAAGTTCATTACCGGTTTTCTTGGTGAAGGAGTAGCCATTGCTGCTAACATAGGTTCTTGGGTTTGGTTCCATGTAATTCCTGAGATATTCCTTGTTCCCCTGTTTGCCACCACCATGTCCAACACAAGAAACCAAACTTAACAGATGTAATTTGGCACCAAATCATATAGTTAGATGATAATGATAAGTGTTGTGTTTCATGGGGTTTGATGGTGATTTACTTGGTCACTGTAATGTCTATGAAATGATAAGACTATAAGTCGCACACTCGCACATGATGGCCAAGAGAGAGTTTTGTAGTTTAATCAAAGGTATTGATCAAAGCAAGGTGAAGACCAACCTTTGTGATCACGCAGATGTCCACGTTGCTACCACTACCCAGATCGTTGAATATACCGGAGCATATCGCTTCAGCAACCAGCTTAATACCTTCATCCCTCTAAAGGATTTTGTAACAATAAATCAAGCAGGAAGAGTAAAAACACATCTAGAAATTGTAAGATGAATGTTTTCGCTTACTTACAGTTAAGCCTTCTTTATACTTAGCCTCAAACACAGACATAGCAGCAAGAGAACCAGAACCCATTGTAGCAAATGGTAGAGTATCAGTTGAACCATGTGGGTATATCTGTGAATTACTCAGAAAGATTATATGAATAACAACAAACAAGAAACAATCTACTTTCGGTGAAATAGCACCTGTCGTCAATTTAATACTTACAGTATGCAGATGAGGCCCAGTGATATCAACACCACCAAGGACAAGAGCAGCTGAGACATGACCTTGATAGCTGAATGAAACTTGTTAAGTTAAGTGATATGTGTTTGTTTATGAAGATTAACACAAGTTTCTGGATGAGATAGAACAAAAGTACCTGAAAAGGTGTTTTTTGAGAAGTGTCAAAGCAGTGATAACCCGAGAGTCTCGGCCAGTTTGGTAACGATGCAACCGCAACTGTGAGCTGACCATATCTGGACAGGGAAAAGGAAACCAAGATAACACATTTAGTGGACTGATGTGTTATGTTAAACTTTGACAGACATGCCAAAGTTAGAGAGGAGTTACCAGTTACTGCTTCAGTGTCAGCAGCAGTTCCAGCACCACAGCAATATATGTTTGGTGCCATGTAGTGAATCTTCTCACAGTTCTTATCAGCAACAATGGGACCCTCAGTTGCTCGGGTATCTGCCCCTAGTATCACTCCATCCTATTTAAAGCCGAATACAAAATCAATGTTATATTGCTTTCATAATCCTTCACTAAAGCATAAACGTTTTCATATGTTTTGTGCTATGCTCTGGACTATATGGAGAGCTAATAAAAAGCACCATGCAGCCACCACTTTGGCACAAGGAAAATCTACATATTGATGAATCTAATCTCTGTGCCCAGTCTTAGGTCTCAACTTCTTGAATAATCAATTCTACAAAGATCTAATTTTTACTTCCACCATACAAAATAAGTGCTACTTAAAGATAACATCTCATATCAAACTATTACTCTATGAAATCAATAGACTGAAACTAATAACATAAAAGCTCTTATGCTAATAACAAGCCTATGCAGGAAAAAGAAAGATACCTTAAAAATCAAACCAACAATGGTTGTTCCAGTCTTCAAGAAAGAGGGAGCTTTAAGACCCTTTTGTATAAGCATATCATTTCTCTTACATAGATCGAAGCTAAACCCACCCTTTGGCGGAACATCTATGGCTGATTGCGACATTTTTATTTTAAATCCACCAGTCTACAAAGAACAGCAAAGAGTAATATAATACTGAACGATTAACCTCCACGAACTCTTTTCGAAATTGTCAGAAGCAAAATACGAGATTAGAGAGACCGTAGAGGAAAATTAAGAATCAGATAGTAAATACTAAATCAATGGACGGGAAAAGAACCAATGAAAGTAAATAAAAAACCCTCGGATCGAGAACATATAAGGCAGTAAAATCGAGTGGTAGTCACCGGAATCCAGAAGAGAGATATCAGAACGAGAAATGCGCGAGAATGTAGAAGTAAAACAAGGACGAAAAACTAAATTTACGATGAGTGATTTTACCTTGACGAGTTTCTGTTCGAATCGAAAAATGGAACAAGAGAACAAAGAAGGAGGTGAAGCAAGAACAAAAAGACGGAGTGTTTTCTTCTTCCCCAATTAACCTTTAGAGACACCGAGGGCAAACTTAACAATAGGGGCCTTTTAGTCTTTACCGTATTCGAGGCAAGGAAAAATACTATTTAATAAAAGGATAAACGATCTATTTCTCTACGAGAAGTATCATATACCGATAGGCGATAGTTCACCTCCCTGAACTATGACTCAATGCCAAGCGTCTCTGTATCAAAAGTTTAATACTTATCTCCCCAAGATTATCGGTTTCAAAAAATTATAACGAAAATCGTAGATCGAAACCGAGATGAGGTAAACCAAACCGAGAAACCATTATAAACCGAAACCAAATCCGACCCAAGAACCCACGTATGACCCGATAACCCGAGACCCAGTTCTAGAACCCTAAATCCCCAAAAAATCGTGTAGAACCCTAAATCCCCAAAATTTTAAATTTCTTAGTTTCTGGAACCCTACGTAACACAAATCGTGACTGGAGAAGATAAGTAATGTCTCTGGAACTTCGATTGCATCACAAAGTAGTCGTTCAAGAGGAAGAGTTTTCGGAGTACCTAAGAAATGTGTATGTGGGCAACAAATTGTTGAGCTCATTTCGAAATCTGAATCCAATCCATATCGTAGGTACTATAGGTGTAGTTATGCTGCTGCGGACAAGGTAACCAAATTACATTTTTTGTTTCGGAAATTGTCTCATGGTAATGCATTAGGCACTAAATCATAGATTTTGTTAATTTTGTAGCTTAGGAATGATAACCACACTTTTAAGTGGGTTGATGATGCATATTTGAATGAGATTGAATCAATGAATGCAAGAATTGCTAGTCTTGAAGAGCATATCAAAAATTGTACAACCGAGAGTAATGAGATGGAGAAGATGGTGTTTGAGAGGCTTCATATGAAGATTGAAAAAGAGATATGATGTCTTGGCTGAGGAAAAATCAGAGATGAAAAAGATAATGGTTGCTCTTGTTGTTGATTGCATTTTGATTGTTGGATTCATTCAATTTCTTGGATGAAGAAGATGATATTTGGTTTGTAGCTAGTTCTTGGATGTAAGATATCAATGTAGTATGTTTTGGTACTTTTGTGTGTTGTTTGGATGAAGAAGATGATATTTGGTTGGTAGTTGTAATCGTTTTTGTGATTGTTGTTGGATTTTGAAGTTTGATTTAATGGATGTGGTGTTGGTAGTTGATTATTTGTTTTCTTTGTCATCAAAGTGAAACCAAGAAACATAACAATTGAGAAACTAAAAAACAACATTAGCATCATTAACAAAATAACCATTAACATTATTAGCATCAATACAAGGTTCTCTGAACACCAAAAACAAATAGAACAGAGACCAAAAACTAGTTCCATAACTAGTTAAACATGTTTCATACTAAACCAAAAACAAACTCCACAATGACACTAAACTTGTCCTGTTGATCCTAAACCTATCCCATTGTAGACCAAAAACAAACTCCACAGACTCGAGAAACAAACACCACAATGACACTAAACCTGTCCCATTAACAACCTTTTAATGCTTGACTGGCAGATGCTTGAGAAGGCTCACCTTGGGAAAACCGTCCCTAAGATTCATAAATAGTTAGTTGAGAAGATTTCTTGTGCCTTCTACTGTTATGATCAGCAGCTCCACAAACACCACAATGCATAATCCTTTTCTTCTCTTTTTGAGCCTTCTTGATAGGAGACTCATTCACTCCTTTCTTCCTCTTCTTGTCGGCTTTAGTCACCTTCTTCCTTCCAGGTTGAGCTGGTTCAGGTAGCACATAAACAGGACGTTGATTGGTTGTAGGCCAATGACGTGGACCCCTCTGTGGCATCAGCCCTTCATTGTAGTTTTTCCTCCACATTTCTTTCTGGAAAAAGGAGCAGACATATTTCTCAGGTTGAAGCTTCTTGGATATGATGACTCCATACGCATGCTCACATGGAACGCCACATATATCAAACTTTCTGCAGGTACATGTATTCTTCTCGAAACAGACTTTGTGATAATCAGCTCCTAGCCTCACATCATACTTCAAGTTTGTGCTTCTACTAACCTTGTAGTCTGAAGCTTGTTTATGTTGACTTTCTAGGAATTTCTCCACATATCGTGTGCATGTTCCTGTCACATAAGTAATGTCAGTTAAGTAAACACAATTACAAAATAAATATATAGAGTTATACTAGACAATTACCTTTGTGAGCTTGAGCAATGGCAGACCTTGTAGCAATCCTAACCATTGCTAATCTTCTTACACATTTAAGCATTGCAATAAAAGGCTTATCTCTTGCCTTATTAGTAGTATTATTGAAGGATTCAGTGGAGTTTTTGTCCACATCCTCACAAAAAGGACCCTCAAGACCAACCTTGTATAATGCCAATGTCCAACTCTTATGGTTAGACTTCATGATGTCCTCATAAACACCAATATCGTACTGCAATATCCTGTCAAGCCTCTCTTTGTATTGTGCTTCATCGTAGCTCCATGCAAGATTCCATATCAGAGGTTTCATCTCTTTCTTACCCCCGTGATTCTTCTTCAGATTAGCATAGATGTGTCTAACACACATTATATGCTCTATCTGTGGTAACTCCTTCTCAACAACCAATATCAAACCCTTAAACAGAAAACATGCACTAGTTAAACCAAATCTCATAACCAATAAAACTTTAAAAAAATGTAAAGAAAAAATAAGTTACCTTTTTCCTATCTGATATCATTACGTATCCATCACCATCATTTAAATGCAAGTCCATCTTCAGCCTCCTAACAAACTATAACCAGTTCTCCACTTGTACCACACTCCATGCTATTGGATAAATCCCATTATTTGCATCCCTTCCTAAAGCTACAAGCAACTGTCCTTTGATCTTTTGCTTTTAAGAAACAGCCATCAACCCCAATTATTTTCCTACATGTCCTTAACTATGTCCTTCTAATGGCATCAAAGCATACATAAAACCTATTAAAAACATCCTTGTTTTCATCATTTTTCACAGTATCTACCTCCACAATTGGATCCTTATTTGAATCCAATATCTCAGCAGCATAGTCTCTTAGGTGAGAAAATTGTTCATCATACTTAATGATTTTATACCTCTCCTTAATGATTTCTTCTATCTTCAAAGGCATAAAATACCCAGGCTCATCCCTGATTTTTTCTACAAACAACCTAGCAGTCTGAGGAACTTTGAACATTTCACAGTCTCCATTCGGGATACAACTATGCTTACAATAAACTTCTTAATCCTCCATGTCGAATCTTTAGGCAGTGTTGAAGCATACACTTGCCATTCACAACCCTTAAAACCCTCACGACCATCATT
>OVAV01002872.1:0-10575 GCA_900406375.1 Iberis amara
ATTTCAATTATTCTTAAAAATGATTCATAGAGAAAACTACTTTTTTATTTGCTCACACTCATACCTTTGCAGCTGCTTCACATATGTAGAATCGCCGACATGGATTTTATCCGTCTTTGATACATATATCACAAGGTTCTCTCCACACCAACATTGACTCGGAATCCCTTGATGTCTTTTTCTCACTCTCACATGCAATGAAGAGGCGGTGCTTATGGAGCTCGAATTGATTCCATTCATCCTCAAATCTCTCTCAACTTTAATGAAGAACAAGCCTAAAATAGCTCCAAATCGATTTAAAACGTAAAGAACATAGTTGGGTGTTTTTAAAATCGATTTCAGTTTAAGTGTGTTTTTAAAATCGATTTTGGGTTGGGTCGGGTTAAAATCAATTTCGTGTAAGGGTTTGTTAAAAAACGATTTCGGTTTATTTAACCAAGAAAACGCGATTTAAAAATTTTAATCGCTATTTAATTAGATTAATTGCATAGGTAGGATTTTAAGCTTTTAGAAAAGTTTAGGGGGATTGGATCGGAAAAAAAAGTTCATATAGTGAAATGATGAGCAAAAAAGTTGGAAAAAAAATAATTTAGGTGTAGAAAGTTGGGGGTGTCTAGTGATGTCACCTTTCTATTTTTATTTATTTGTCGGTCAAGAACTCAATATCAAAAAGTGGCTGTTATGGTAAGTTTTGCAATCTAAGATGCATAATACGTAATGAATAATAACTTTGGGGTCCAAATTTGAAATACTTAAAGCCGATATTTTGGGTTAAATAGTTTAAAATGAAACATTACTGCTCAAATTCAAATTAGCCACAAAAATCTTATGAAGAACCCTAAGCTTTTTCTCGATCAGTCGTCCTCTTTTGCTGTCGCCACCGCTCTTAGATCCCTTCCGTCTTCCTCTAATGGCGACCGATCGTAGCTCCGACGAAAACACGCGTCTTTACAATCCTTACCAGAACTACGAGGTCCCGATCAAAGCTCAGTACCTTTACAAGCTTCCTACTTCTCCGGAATTCCTCTTCACAGAAGAGTCACTCAAACAGCGTCGATCATGGGGAGAAAATCTCACGTTCTACACAGGGACTAGTTATCTCGGTGGATCTGTCGCCGGCGCTTCAGCTGGGATCTTATCAGGTGTCAAAAGCTTCGAACATGGAGACACGACTAAATTGAAAATCAACAGAATCCTGAATTCGTCTGGTCATTCAGGTCGCGCTTGGGGCAACAAAATCGGGATTGTTGGGTTGATCTACGCTGGAATTGAGAGTGGCGTAGTGGCATCAACGGATAGGGATGATGTTTGGACAAGCGTGGTGGCTGGTCTCGGAACCGGAGCAATCTTCAGGGCAGCACGAGGGGTGAGATCAGCGGCTGTGGCTGGTGCTCTTGGAGGAATTGCGGCCGGTGCGGTTGTGGTGGGAAAGCAGGTTTTCAAGCGGTATGCTCACATATGAAGCACCGGAGTGATCTTTAGTGGTAGGCAGCTAAATGGGGATCTTAAAAATCAGAGCTTTCGGGGTTTGTAGGGTAGAAATCTGGATTTCATATATGACCTGTGAACCTTTCTATATATATAATAATTATACAGGTTTTGCTATTTGGCATTTTACATGAGTAACTTGCTAATGATCTTTCTAGTTTTAGTTACAAGAAATTCCTTTGCATTGGCTTGTGTATGATCATTATGATTGCTTTCTTCTGGTGGGTATGGGATAGCATTGGATGCTTAAACTGAGCAAGTTCATCACGGAATGTAGTTTTACTTTGATCTATGTCTGAAGTTCCATATTTTCTCAATAGTATGTTTTCATGCATCTTCTGTCTACATTGCAGATAAATAATTGAACCAAAAAAGTCTTATTTTTGTGTTAGAGAGTCACTAATATTCCTTTTCCATATGAAAATTAGAAATCTGTTATTGCAGGTTCTAAGAAAACCCAACCTGAGAGGAAGATATTGAGAAAAAAGGAACCAAATTGTGAGCATATACAGAAAATGTTCAATCAGAGTTATGTTATTCATGGTCCTCTGTTGCTGCAGTCTCTCTTAGCTTGTTCAGTGCAGGCAAAAGAATGGTAGCAAGGTCAGGTCTGTCCTTTTTCCGCAGCTCGCAGCATTGCAAAGCCAATTGAGCTAGCACCAGAGTCTCTTCTTCAGGCCAGTCTGATATTTTTGGATCCAAAACTTCTCTGAGTCTCTTTTTCTCAATTGCTTTCTCTACTCTATGGCCTAAACCCATTGGTGGCATTCCTGTGAGAATTTGCAGAAGCACCACTCCAAATGAGTACAAGTCAGACTTCACTCCAAGCATTCCCGTTTGCTGGTACTCGGGATCAATGTAACAAAACGTTCCTGTTTCAGTAATTTGGACCATGTTAGGACAGAGATCGAAAGATTAGTTTGGTTGATTTAAGGTAAGATGAAAGTATTACCAGCTGCAGCAGTCATGTGATAATGGGTGAAGCTATCAGCAATGGCAGGAGGTACCAATCGAGCTAGACCAACGTCACTGATTTTGCTGATTAAATGTCTGTCTAGCAGAATGTTTGCTGGCTTAAGATCTCGATGTACTAGTGGCTCGGGTTTGGCCTGGTGAAGGAAAAGAAGTCCTGTGGCAATCTCTGCAGCGATTCTGAACCGTGCTCTCCAAGATAATGGTGGAGTTTCGTCTTTACAGAAGAGGCGATCTTCTAGTGTTCCATTTTCCATGTACTCATACACAAGACAGCCATACTCGGGACAAGCACCGAGAAGGATCACCATGTTAGGGTGTCTCATGCAACTTAGAACCTCGATCTAGTGCGAAAAATATGCAATATCTTTAATATGGGAGAAGACATGCAATATATAAGGATGATGTCAAATTATTACCTCTTGTTGGAACTGCTTCAGGCCTTGCGTGACATCTGATTTCAAGATTTTGATGGCAACAGAAGTATTATCAAGTTCGGCTTTATATACAGGTCCATAACCTCCTTCCCCAATCTTCAAAGCATCTGAAAAACCGTCGGTTGCATCTTCGACATCTCTGATGCTGTAACGTCTGTAAGATACGTTACTGGCCATCTTTTGATCCTTGAACCTGGCCTGCATCTCCACAAGTCTTCTCTTCTGGAGTTCTATATCCGCAAGACGTTGTTTCATTTCAGCTGCTTGAATCACACTTGGTGTTCTCTGAGTGTCCATCTCTGATAATGCCCTAAGCATCTCTTTTGCTGCCTTTGCTTCCTCCAACTTTTCAGTTTCTATGGTAGCTTCAGGGCCTTGAAGGTGAGTAGCCTACAAGCATTCATTTAAAGTCTGATATTAGTCACATATCTCTAGAATCATTTCAAGGAAACATTGTCAAGTATCTTACACTTTCGCTGCCAATAGAAGCATGAAACTGTTGCAATTCGAGTCTCAATCTTCTCACTTCTGCTTCAAGATTTTGATTCTGAGCATATTCATGAACAAAGAACACGAATTTTTTAGTATCCTGCACTCATTCTACGCAACCGAAATCACCAAATCTATGTTTATGAAACTTCTTTTACCTGGTATTCAGTGATAATGCCCCCAGAGAAGCTATCATCTATATCGGTCATCTCAGACTACAAGTTCGAAAGAAAATGTCAAAACGCAAGCAAGTTATAGGCAACATTGATTTAAAACATGATGAGAATACTACG
This sequence comes from Iberis amara, assembly GCA_900406375.1. Lineage (NCBI taxonomy): Eukaryota > Viridiplantae > Streptophyta > Magnoliopsida > Brassicales > Brassicaceae > Iberis > Iberis amara. The sequence goes on from OVAV01002872.1 coordinate 3,680, forward strand.
AACCATGGACATGGAAGACTGCGAGCTTCCTCCATAGGTGGATCGCCCTAATACGCTGTAGAAACTCGGGTTTGATTCAGTACTATGGCCGCTTGGAGATAACTCATTGCTATACTCTGACGTAGAACTGCTGTTATAAGATGGCTTGAAATGAGTTGTAGTAGATGACCTGCGAGTATGACAAATACTTTTTGAGCAAAACGAAAGGCATTCATTCACCAGACAGACCAGGATGTAAAACTTTTAAGTAAATTACCTATCGGAATCACTAGAAGTGAAGCTTGTTGGGCCAGGATCGGATATCGTAGAAGGTTCTGGTTGTTTTGAAGGCTGAGGCCTACTCGCAGATCTGCTTGTTAAGAGCTTCCCTTTAGTTACAATAAAGACAGCACATGTATCTGGAGTTGTTTTAAGCAGAGTCGTTGGCACATCTACGCTCTTAAACTTTCTGTTTAAAGACACCATCACAGAGAGTTTGAGCATTCATTGAAGTAAAGTTTTGAGATTAAAATGAAAGAAAAAGATATAATACTTGAGCAAGGAGTTTCGCGTAGAGGCTCCAAGGACTATATTTGCAATGGAGTTGTTAGTAATGTAGTCAACAATTGCACTTGAGATGTCAATATCGTGAAGAAGAACCTCTTTTGCTATAATCTGGTACAAACACATATATGAGCTTAGACTTGTATATGTAAAAATGTGATTAGTTGTTAGTAGAAAGAGAGATTGATCTCTGACCCCTTTGCGAGCGCAGAATCCTCTGAAGGGAAGGAAGAACTGATGCGCCTCTTCTTCGTTGTCATGTGGTGCATCTGTGTTCTCTCCTGCTGCACCAATTCCTGTTTCAAGAAATTTTCATTAGATTGATTAAATTGATGGTGATGATGATTATGATAATGATTGAGATGATGATGATGATGATGATGATGATGATGATGATGATGCCATTACTCAATTTGGTTTGAACATGGAGAAGGATACAGCTTGGAGAATCAATGACGATATTCTCAATAGCCCATTTCAAAGCATGTTGGCTGTTCTTATCTTTATCAATGGCTATGGCCGTAAGGGCTTTGCTGTCTTTTGCTTTCAGTCTTCTTGCAGACATCTTTTTCCGCCTGAAGAGAAGATAATGTCTCAAAGACTTCTGTTGTCTTTCTATTCGCAGAAGGAAGAACTAAGGAGATCGAATGATAGTGAAAATGGGAAGAAATGAGAGAAAACAGATTTGAACGGCTTTGTTTGTTGAGAAATATTGAAGGCTTTTAAATGGTTTATGCACTTTGCTAAATTTAGGAGCTTTCCAACAGCTTTAACAGTCTAAATGAACAGAGAAACCCAACAGAACAGGGGATTTTTTTTATTAATTTTAGTGGACAACTTATCTGTACAGGTATTTTTGGAAAATTCCATCTCATATCTTGTAAATCGTAATTAGAAGAAAGTATTCGGTTTAATGGAAGGAAAACTTTTACTCCTGTTTATTTTCAATTACTTCATTCTTTACATTATTCAAGCAAGATTGACTTTTTAGTTTGCCTTTTGGTACATTAACTTGCGTGCTTTTCACCAAAATACAGTTATTTAAAGCAAAAACGACTTAACAGGAGTTGTTGATCTGGTCAATACAGAGCTACTATAAAGTTTTTTTTATATATGATATTTTAAGATTTTCACAAAGTTTAAAATTTTGAGAAGTTGAATTAAAATCTGGAATGGTTAATGCAATATTTTATTTTGAAAATCCTGTGGATAACAGAATTGAAGACAAAGACTTTACTAGCTAATTATTGCCTGGGTTACTTCTCCGATCTTCTGGGTCGCGACCAACAGCTTCTTTTTCAGGACCATAAAAACTTGATCAGCTCTCTATCACCATTTAAATGTCCGGCTGAGATCCAAGCAGACCTATCTGCTTCTGTCATTGCCCAAGAAATAAAAGATACGGTTTTCGGTCTCTCTCATAATAAAGCTCTGGGGTCAGATTGTCCAAGAATTCTTTACCTCGGAATGCTTGCAGAAGCAATTGAACAGTACCGCGATAACTCTTATCCCGAAAAAACCAAATGCTGACCGGATCGCAGATTTCATGCCAATATCGCTATGTAATTTGTAATGTTCTCTACAAGGTAATATCCAAGATAATGGCTAATAGGTTGAAGAAAGTTCTTCCTCTCATGGTCGAACCGCTCAATCGACATTTGTCAATGATAGATTGCTGCTTGAAAATGTGCATCTAGCTTCCGAGCTAGTGCAGGGGTTTAGTACTAAAAGAATCTCAAAGAGAGGACTTCTCAAAGCTGATCTCAAGAAGGCTTTTGACTCGGTGAAATGGGACTTTATACTTTTCACTCTCAAGGAGGCTCATTTTCCAGATAACTTTATTAATTGGATTCAACAATAATAACAACCACCTCATTCTCTATCATCTTAAATGGAGATTTCAAGGGTATTTCAAAAGTGAAAATGGGCTTCGTCAAGGGGATTCTCTTTTCCCTTACTTGTTTGTTATGGCTATGGAGATATTCGGCAATCTTCTCCAATCACAATTTGAGCAAAGGAAAATTGGCTATCATCCATTAGCCAAGAACCCAAAAATTGCTCATCTTGCTTTTGTAGACGATCTCATGGTCTTCTTTAACGGAAGTCACTCCTCTCTCACTAACATCAAAACGACATTGGACACTTTCAAGAGGTTCTCCGGCCTTGAAATGAATACTGAAAAATCTGCTCTGTATCTTGCTAGTCTTACAGAACCCGAAGAAGCAAACATGGAAAGCTTCGGCTTTTTAAAGGGAAACTTTCCCTTTAAATATCTTGGTGTTTCTCTAATGCATAGAAAGCTGCAGAAAAAGGACTACTCCCCTCTTATTGATACTATTTTATATAGATTAAATCATTGGGTTAATCGTTTTCTCTCTTTTGCAGGAAGATTACAGTTAATCACTTCGATTATCTATAGTACACTGAACTTTTGATTTCAAATATTTCTCTTGCCACTAAATTGTTTGCGTGCAATTGAGACTTTATGTACCAGGTTCCTTTGGAAAGGGTAGGTTACAGAGAAAGGAAGTGCACGTGTAGCTTGAAGTCAAATTTGTCTCCCAAAAGAAGAGGGCGGTCTCAGATTAAGGAACTTTAGGATATGGAACATCACCCTCAATCTTAAGCTAATCTGGCTTATTTTTACAAAGAAAGAATCTTTATGGACATTGTGGATAAAGAAGCACAGATTACGAGGCCTCTCTTTCTGGTCTGTAGAAAAAGATGACAACAGCTCATGGCTATGGAAGTCTCTAATTGCCATCCGCCCAATTGCAAGGCAATTCCTTCGAGTCAAGCTTGGAAATGGCATGGAGACAAGATTTTGGCACAATCTATGGCTAGGAAACACACCTCTTATTGATCGGATAGGCATCGACGGGCCTAGACTTACTAGTCTTCCTTCGGAATGCACAACCCGCCATGGAGTAACAACATCACAGAGACAACTCATTTCTTCAAGATCAAGGAATGCCTCCATTGTCTCCCTAAGAGAGATCATCCAAGAGATTCCTCAGCCAATTTTAACAGACAGAGAAGACCTTTTATATTGGGGCAGAGACAACAATAAAAAAATTCCTTTTTCCACAGCTTATACTTGGCAAGAAATCATGCCTCAAACTCCTACTCGAGCATGGACAAAGACAGTTTGGTTTAAGGGTCATGTCCCTAAACACGCTTTCAATTTTTGGCTTACACATCTTGATAAACTTTCCACTAAATGCAGATTAGCCTCATGGGAATATCGAATACCACTGATTGCCTTCTTTGTCAATTGCAGAAGGAAAACATAGACCATGTTTCCATTCGATGTGCTTATGCAAAAGAGCTTTGGATGATTCTTCTCAAACGGTTGGGGAAGCAGCAACTCAGATTCTTGAAATGGAGCAGCATGTTGAGGTGGCTAAGAAGGGAAAAGCATAAAGATAAGAGCAACCTTGCACACATTGTTGCACACTCAACCATATATCACTTTTGGAAGGAGAGAAGCAACAGGCTTCACAAATCAAAAGCGATTCAACCGGACATATTAGCAAAGCTCATAGACAGAAATGTTAAAGACATCATCCTATCTAGGATCAAGAGGAAAAACTACTCTAACCTTCTCTCCAAATGGTTTGAGTATAGCTAGTCCATGATTATATGGTCATTGTATCTTTTCGGGGTTTCTTTCAAGTTTTTTAATTTGTTTTTGGGCTTTTAGGGACACAAATTAAATGGTTGTAGTTAGTGTTATTTTGTGTGGTAATTTCTCATATTATTTATATTTAAATACGAAAGCAAACAAAACACAACTCCACTAAACGAAATTACAACCAAAACAATTAAACAAATGACAATGTTTCAGTTGTTACATAACATATAAAATAGAGACAAGAACAATATATCAACTTATATATCCAAAATTTTGATATCCAATCAAACTATAAATCTATTTTTATGTTTTTTGTTTTTATAATAAAACTCGTAAAATAATAAAATGAAACCAAATTGTAAATTAGTTGTTTTTTGTTTTTATGTCTCACACTCATTTGTGTCTGATTTCCAAGATAGGGATGCCTCGTAATTTTCGGCCTATAAGCTTATGCTCGGTCTTTTACAAGATTATTTCAAAGATTCTCGTGAACCGAATGAAGACTATACTTCCCAAATTGGTTACCCCATAACAAGCTGCTTTCGTCCCTGGATGTTTCATTACGGATAATATTGTTATGGCACATGAAACCTATGACTCGCTGAAAAACAATAAGAAGCTTTCTTCTTGCTTTATGACTGTTAAAACAGACATAAACAAAGCCTATGATCGGGTTGAATGGTCTTTTCTTGAACAGTTCTCATTCATCATGGATTCCATCCTCAATGGATACAATGGATAATGGTTTGTATTCTACAAGTTTCTTATTCTGTGTTAGTGAATGGTTATCCTCATAGGCGTACCATACTTTATCGCGGGTTCCGACAAGGTGATCTTTCATCGCCATACTTATACATATTATGTGTGAATGTTCTTAGTTTCATGCTTCATCTTCTGGATTCAAGGCATAAAACTTGGTCGAGCCGCTCTGATTTTAACGCACCTATTATTTTCGGATGATTCATTTTTTTTTGTCGCGCTAATTGTGCAAATGCCTTCCAACTGAAGAAAATCTTTCAAACTTACGAAGCGGCTTCTGGACAATGCATAAATTATTCGAAATCATGTATTACTTTTGGTACTCGGGTTTTCGAACATCAACGTCAATGTGTTACAAATATTTTGGAAATTACCCGCATTGGAGGTGGGGATAAGTATCTTGGATTACCTGACCGAATTGGGCATTGTAAAACGGCAGCCTTTCGAAGCATTATTCTGATAGAGTGATGAGAGTTTAGAATTGGAAGAATTTGATATTTACTCTCATAATCATATAGGTGAGGATACACAAGTATATATAACAAAGATATTTCCTAAATTAGAATATACACAAATCTCTATAATATTATTAACAAATATTCTCATTAATATTATGGATCTTCTAGATCCTTCTATATATTCAACGTTTTCAGTCTCGGATCCATGGATGGGAACAAAAATTTCTTTGTCCGGCTGGACGTGAAGTCTTGATTAAAGCAGTAGCTAGTGCATTGCCAGTGTATTATATGAACTGCTTTTTGCTTCCTAATTCATTATGCAATGAGATTGATTCATTATTAGGAAGGTTTTGATGGGGAGGATCTCAGACTCATCGGATAATGAGTTGGATAGCTTGGAAGAAACTCGTTTTCTCAAAGTCACAAGGAGGTATTGGTTTCCGGGATTGTAAGATTTTTAATCGATCGTTGCTTGCTAATCATTTCTGGAAAAATTTTCACAGACCTACAAGTTTAGTGTATCAAATGTTAAAAGGGAAGTATTGGCCTCATTTTGATTTTTTTTTCAATGCGGTAGCTAAACAGAATTCATTGTATCTCTGGCAATCTTTGCTTGCGGTACGAGATTTGCTCAGTACGGGAATTCGTCATGGTATCGGGAACGGGAACTCGGTTCATATTGGTAGTGATCTGTGGCTACCTACCAAACCAGCTAGAGCTGCACGAGTTCTTCATCTGAATTATTCCCATATGCGGGTTTCAATGTTTTTACAACAAGGATCTCGTATTTCGGATATTCCCCTACTTCGCCGTTTTATTCATGCTGAGGACATCCCAATCATTACATAAATTTATGTGTCTCCTAACAGTCAGGAGGATTTCATTATTTGGGACCATACACCATCGGGTGAATTTACATTTAAAAGTGGTTATTACACTGCAATTCAAGATGATGTGCGTTTCAAGAAGCCTCCTCTGTTTTCCTCTCCAGCCTTAGCAAAGAAAATCTGGGAACTGCAAGTACCTTCGAAGATTCGCCACTTTATATGGTCCATTGCCTCTGGTGCTATCTCTAGTCGAGAAAATCTGTATCGACGAGGTCTGAATCTTGACACATCTTGCCCTCGGTGTAGTATGTATATGGAGTCTACATTACACATTGTCTTCACATGTCCTTATGCTTGTGATGCATGGCGTCTAGGACCTCTAGCTTCTTCAATTCCTCCTTTCATTTTGAGTATCACATGACTACTAACTTGGTTATTTGGAGTACATACTAGCACTAGAGCTCATGTACTCCTCCATTTGTTCTTACTTTGGAGATTGTGGAAATCTCCAAATCTATTGGTTTTTAATCAAGAACATCAATCTCTACAAAAAATCCATAGTCTTGTATTACAGGATTTGGCTGAATGGATGTCTTATTTAGAATCTACACCAACAATAATTCAGACACCTTCATTGTGCACTCGGCGGGTCTGTCCTCCTGCGGATTTTGTTAA
>OVAV01002874.1:0-10570 GCA_900406375.1 Iberis amara
ATTGTATTAAGACATATTGATTGGAGAAGTACATCTCTAAGCTTTTGTTCGATACCCTTGAGTTGTTAAAGTATGTAACTGAAAAAGTGATATGAAAAACTAAGAAATGACCATCTTAGACTCATTGTGTTGTTGACCTAAAAGCTACGTAGTTAAACTCAACCATGAGAAGAAAGAAAATAAATAAAATAAAAAGAAAGTGTAGTCAGAGACTTAGGCATACAAATGTTGTTAGTATGATTGATAAATGTTGTTGATGAGACAAACGGAGGATCACTCTTTCAAAGCACATGGGATATATCCAACGGCTACTCCGGGAATCACCGAAAGTAATCCATTAACAAACAAAAAATTGATATTTTTCGTTTCTGCTTTTCTTGATACCTAACAGAAGGATTGACAAAACTGAAAAGTACATGAAAATGTTGTAGTCAAGAAAATGCATTAGCTACACAACATCAATGTGATTTATTAGTTCGTCAAAGAAATTATTAGACATAACTTTGAAGTCCTCAGGTAACCAATTCGTGCGACCTTCTAATGGTAAACAGATCGGTGAATTTGAAATTGAAGTAGCACAAACAAAATTATAATAAGTTATATGCGGGATTACAATATATATAAGAATTTATTGTTTCGAACAATCTTCATGTTTACCATTAAAAAAAGTCATCTCGAATTTCAATTATGTGCAGAAAATACTTACAGTTTTAATCTCCGCGAAAGTAAGGAGCTGTTATTTGGACGAAAATCATACCAGATCTTGTCTTTTCGGTTCGAAATTGTTCAAAACTCTGTTCTCTGAAAAAAGGAAGAGCTTCGAAATAATACTTTCAAAATGATTCAAGTGAAAGAAGGATGAACGTAACTTTTCATGAGATAATGAGAATGGTACCATTATGATATGAGAGGTTTGCGAACATCTAGGCCGGCGAGCTGGTTTTTTTTTTTTTTTTTTTGAAANAAAGATAATTTTTATATTAAAGCATGAGAAAGAAAATGGAACCAGGCCCATGGCCATTGTTTCTTAACTTTTACAAGGAAATAATGTAGCCCAATTCTCGTAGCCCATTAGAAATTAGAATCCAATCTTTGTTTTTCCCCCAATAGCCCATAACCCATTGGCTTATCACCATGTAATAATTATCGTGACCTTCATGAGTCATCGATATTGTTGCTTCTTCATCTACCTTTCTTCAATGATGGTTTATGTTCATCTCAAGAAGTGTTTGTGATCCCTAGTTAAATATCTGAAGAAATTACCCTGTTGCATGCATACAAATCTTAATTATCAGTTCATCCAAATCTCCATGAGATTGGTAGCTTCTCGTTCATTGGATTCCCTTAGCGAGGAGATCCGATTTTTCACGAGTCGATATATGTGAGTCTGCACAGTTTGGAGGCTTCTGAAGGTATTTCTATGAAGTCTAATGTTTCTTTCAGCCCATACCTCGTAAATTACTGCTTGCCAAACTATTAGTAATAACTTCCTTCTTACTCTACACCAGTTGAAGGCAAGGAGGTCAATGAGAGACATAGAATCAGATCTGGTTGGAGATAGTCCACACTTTGCCGCAAGAGATGCCCAGATCACCCACGAGAAGTTGCAGCCAAAGTAGAGGTGATCTATAGTCTCGGGAGATTGGTGGCATAGTACGCAACACGGATCAGTGGGGATGCTCCAGGAGATGAGTCGGTCCTTTGTTGGGGACCTGTTTAAAACAAAAAGCCAGGTAATAAACTTATGCTTAGGGATACCTCCTTTGTTCCAGATTAATTTTGACCATGGTACTAATGGTCTCTTGTCTCTAATTATGTCGTAAATTCCCCCTGTTGAGGACGAGTTTGGTGAGTCAGGGAGCCATTGGTAGACATCCTGGTGGGATGTGAGAGTTATGCCAGAAAGGAAAGCTTGTAGAGATACTTGGGTGTCTGTTCGGGCCGGTTGTAAGATCCATCCTTCTCCAGACCATAAATCACTCAGAACAGTTGATAAGGGAATGCCTAATCTTCTGGGCGCATCTGCACCTAGGTGATTCAACATACTACCAAAAGGCGACCAGTTATCATACCAGTACATACAAGTGGTACCATCTCCAATCTGCTTCTTTATATATGGAAACAGTTGATCTTTCATCTCTAGCAATTTGTTTGATAACCAAGAGAATCTCTGTTTTGGCAGGGAATTCCAGTAAGAAGCTAAATTACCACGAAGTACCACATTTGTGAACCAAGCTACCCACACTGAACCAGCTCTGGAGAATAATATCCATAACAATTTGAGCATTGAAGCTTTATTCCACGTTAACAGATCCTTTACTCCTAATCCACCTTCCTCTTTAGTTTGAGTTACTATTTCCCATGATACCTTTGCAGAATGAGAACCATCTAACTTACCTTCCCACAGGAACGCACTACACATGGAGTTGAGAGTTTTGATGCAATCCTGGGGAAGAATGAAAGAAGCTGCCCAAAAACCAGTTAGTCCAGCTATTACGGATTTGAGGAGCTGTAAACGGCCAGCATAGGAGAGCATCTTAGTTGACCAAGCAGTGAGTCTTTCCTTAACCTTCTGTATAAGTGGTGAACAATTTGATATTGACAATTTTTTTGGTGTCAATGGTATACCAAGGTAACGTACAGGAAACTGACCAAGTGTAAAGCCCGACACATCTTTTATCATTTTTGTTTCCTCGAGTGTGAGTCCAGATGTGTAGAAGTTTGATTTCTCATTGCTGATTTTTAGACCAGATACTAATTCGAAGTCCTTGAGTATTTGCAGAATATTTCTTAGTGAGTCGATATTCCCATTCGTGAAGATTAACAAGTCATCCGCAAAACAAAGATGGGTAAGTTTTAGATCTTTGCATTTGTAGTGGTAGCCAATTTTTCCTTCTTCAGCTGCTTTGTCTAACATTAAAGATAGTGCATTGAGAGCTAGGACAAAAAGGTAAGGGGATAATGGGTCCCCTTTCCTAACCCCTCTGCGAGCTTTAAAGAAACCATGAATATTGCCATTGTAACCAACTGAAAAAGAAGGGGTAGAGATGCAAGTTTCTACCCAGTTAACAAACGTACCAGGAAATTCTAAACCTCTTAGACAGCTTATGATGAACTCCCAACGAATTGAGTCAAATGCTTTTGCAATATCTACTTTTAGCATTACTCTTTTTGGCCCTTTTTTCCTGTTATATCCACTGATTATCTCTGAGGCAAGTAGTGTGTTTTCCAGTAGAAGACGCCCTTGTACAAATGTTGTCTGGTTCTTTTGAATGATATGTGGCATGATGACCTTAAGTTTTTTTACTAACACTTTTGAAATGATCTTGTATAGGGTATTGCAGCAGGCAATTGGACGAAAATCTGAGATGAGAGTAGCCCCAGCCTTCTTAGGGACTAGAGCTAGAATTGTTGCATTGATGGCCGGAGGCAGGAAACCTGTCTGGAAGAATGATAGTATTCCAGCCATGACTTCAGATCCTAAAATGTTCCAGGTAGACTTGAAGAAACCAGCAGTGTATCCATCCGGGCCAGGGGACTTGTTGGAATTTAGGTTGCGCACAATCTGAAAAATTTCTTCATGTGTTGGTAATCGTATCAGTTCATCCTTGGACATGTCAGAGCATCTGAATGAGGTGAGATTTTGAATCCATCTAGGTGGACAATAAATGGGAGGCAGAAATGCAGGGCAGAGGACACCTTTAACGTGAGAGATGGCAATGGTGCTCATTTCAATCGGGTCAGACCAAGGCAGACCAGTGTATGAGGTTAGCTGTCTAATAGCATTAATGTTATTCCGTGTTTTTGTTGCTCTATAAAATTAGCTAGTATTTTGATCCCCTTCCTTAAGCCAATTAATTCGAGATTTTTGCTTGAAATATGCTTCCTCTATTTCCCTTAAAAACTGCCATTTAGCATGTGCGTCTCGTTCTTGTTGAAAACTGGATTGTGATGGATTGGATAGCGCATGTTCCTGCAAAGATTGTAACAAACTATTAGCTTCATTCACTTGTGCTTGGATCATTGAAAAATTCTCTCTGTTTAGTTTTGTTATGTCTCTCTTAATGAATTTTAGCTTTTCACTCAGTGTAGATAGCCCCTGGCCTTGTGAATATAAGCATCCTGCAACCTTCTAGGCTTCCTCCACCGTGACTTGGAAAAGTGGGTGTTTGGCTAAATAGTTCAGGTATTTAAAAGGTTTGGATCCAGCTGTAGGGAGGGTCATATTTAGGGTTAATATGCTTGGCGTATGGTCAGAGAATAGGGGTGGTAGAAATGAGCAGGCACTGTGTGGATAAGCCCTAATCCAAGGATCATTACACAGAATTCTATCTAGCTTTTTACTGATCGGGTTTGAGGGTTGGAGATTAGACCATGTGTAGCGGAGACCATAATATCTTAGATCAGCAAGATTCAGCTGGATGAAAGTATTCCTTAGATGGATCATATCTGATGTAAGATGATTGACTGCTATTGATGAGTGTTCTGAGAAATGAGTAATTTGGTTGAAATCCCCTCCTAGTATCCATGGTTGAGAGTATAGATTTAATTGCTGAGCAGAAGTGAGCAACTCACACCATAATTCTATTCTTTCTTCATGTAAGTTTGAAGCATAAATGGCAGTATACATGAAACTATGATTGCCTTGAATCTGAACACTGCATGTGATAAACTGTCTTGAGATGATTATAGGAGTAACTTGTACCATAGATTTCCAGATGATAATAATTCTTCCTTCTGGGTCTGCTGAGTGATTAGATAGGTAATTCCAGTTGGGGCTAATGCAAGATAGAATTGAATCCAGATTATTTTCCTTGACATGGGTTTCTAGTAAGGTTCCAAAAATTGGCTTGTTAATGGTAAGCCAGTCCACAAAAGGCCGATGATTGTCCGGTTTATTTATACTCCGGACATTCCAAAAAAAGGTTTTGATAATCATAGAACATCCTGAGAGTCAACTCCCTTACAAGGGAGAGCCTCCGAGACAGGGTTAGAAGAAAGAACTGAGGAAGGCGGGAGGTCAGGCTCATATTCCAGGTTTGAAAAGGGGTTAGGGGATGAAAAAGAGGGAGATGTGTAGTGTGTTTTTGAGTGGGAAGGTTTAGAAGATTTTTTGGTAGTGCAAGGGGGAACAAAAGGATGAGAGTTGGTTGAGGCGTTGGTTTGGTCTATATCTGGAGGGTGGTCTGGCAGATTCTTATTTTCAACAACATTGGCTCCAGACTGAGGTGAAGTACTGCGCTTTAGTACCCAAACCTGTTTAGACTTGTGACATAACTTAGATGTATGCCCAATTTGGTTGCAGAAAGAGCATGAGGGTGGGACCCATGGGTATGTGACTGTAAGGGTAGTTACAGTGCCATCTTAACTGGTTTGCTAGATAAGATTGGGTTCAACTGTGTCCGTGTGATGAATATCCTAACCTCTTCATATGTGCACATCCGAAGAAGATTAATAAAAAGAAGATACGGAGGAGATCAAAACGTTCCTTGTGTAACTCTTTTGATCCCTTGTGTAAGTTTTAGTTTATGAGAGAAAGGAAGTAGAATAAACGGATAAAGAGGAAAGTTGAAGCGACAAAAGAGAAGATCAAAGATTAAATTTTCTTTAAGAGTTACGATTATTTATTTTGTAAAATATGGCTTCAGATTACCTCTTAAAACGTGGCAAATTACCATTGGTTGTTTTAATTGAAAGGTTGAACTGACGTGGATAGCCTAGATAACTTTAGAATTGTTCTTTTATATAGTATAGAACATTCTACTTTTGTCCTAAGCTTTGTCATATCAAACAAGAATCCAAACATCTTGGCATACTCTTCCAATTGTTCAAACCTCACTCGAAGAGATGTTGTAGCCTGATCAACAATTCTAAAAAAAATTATTGATTCTAAAGTTCTCATCTTCAATAAGTATCACACTTTCATCACTTCTCTCTACTTCTACATCAAAGTGCATTTTCATTTTAATGGTCCACTTTCTTTTCACCGGAAACACTAGTTCGGTATTCACGTGTTCTTCAATTATTTTTTTTTTCTTAATCCTTTTCTTGTTTCTTATTTGGCACTTTGTCTTTCTGGTTGGAAGCCCTGAGCGTTTTTTTATGAACTCCCTGATATTCTTGAAAATAATCAATTGAAATTACAAATTAAATGGGAACAAAAATTATTAAGAGATAAGCGTTTATAAAAATTAAGTACCTACCATGGCTGGTGAATTTTATAAACGTAGAAGTATAAAACATAGAGAATTTGAGAATTTTTTTTTAGCCTAGGTTTATCAAAGAGAAGAAGATTAGAAGAAAAAGTCGTAAAGGCATGAAGAAGAAAATAATAAAACAAAAAAAATAATTGTGAGAATTTTTTAATGAGGTATTGGTATACATATATATATATATATAGGTATATATACCATTAATTCTAGAGCAATTCTTTGAAACACCATCAAAAAAAGTTTAAATTCAAAAACTACCACACACTCCTAAAAGTTCCAAAAATACCACACACTCTCAAATGTTCTTAAAATACCACAAACATAAAAAGTGAATTTTAAAGGTTTAGAATTTAAAATTTTGGGTTTGGGTTCTCTAATTAAATAGAGTTTAGGGTTTAGTTTTGAAGGGGATAGGATTTGGTTTTGGGGTTTTAGGATTTAAATTTAAAGTTTTTGGAAAAAATGTGGTATTTTTGGAACTTTTGGGAGTGTGTAGTATTTATGGAATAAACCTTATTTTTGATGATATTTTTGAGAATACCCCTTAATTCTATTATATAAAATGTAGAGAGGAAGGCCTCTTAAGACTTCCACCTCATCTTTCCAAAAGTCTACTCTTCTGCTGCCACGTCACTATTTAAAAAAAGAGAAAATTAAACATTAGCAAAAAAGTTACGAAGAAACTGGAAAGCTAAGCGTCAGGCGTAGAGATAAAACCCTGGCCTCCTCATTTTCTTTTGGATCGAAATTGAAAACTGGAATAAAGGTTGAAGGAATGAAACGATCTACGACTCTTAATCATCACTTTCATGGAACTTCAAGTCTGACTTGATTCTTCTTTTTCATCCATTTGATTACTTTGTATCTCCATCAGGAAGTTAGGGTTCTTATTGCTTTGGGGAGTTTTGTATTGTGTGTTTTCGCTAATTTGGTTTCTGTTAGATCCAATTTGCAGTTGCGATATGTATTTGCTTCTGATTTAGTGTTTTTAAATATTCAAACGTTAGTCGAGATGGTTCAGAGATGCTATGTATATTTGACAGATTACTTTATAAGGTGGGTCGACGAATTTTTTCCCATTCTACTATCGCTATTCCTCGTTTTCCCACCCGAATTTTTGACCTCTCTAATTTACATCTCAAAAAAGTTTGCTCTTTAATATGCCCCACAAACTACAAGAATTCATTATTTTTCGTTAATATGATATTTTAATTTTATTATTCTTTTCTCTCTATCTAATATCCATGCATTTCTACCATCATTTTGTTTCATTCACTATTACATTGCATATAAACTCGGTAGATATAATGAATTGCAGTTTATTTCAATAGCGTATATTAGCTATCAAACCGATTTTATATTTAGCAAATGAGTACGTAGGAATTGAGATAGTTTTTAGACTACAATATGTAAAAACAACTTTCAATATATTCAAAGACATATATAACGATAATTAATCTAAAAGTAGGTGTATCTTAAAATAGATAAATATAACAAAAATTAAAAATATAAGCTTTTTATTCTAGACAAATATGTATCTTATATAGTGATAATATGATTGTATGCTAACTTAAACTATTATGTTAAATTATTGGAATTATAGATAATTAAAAGTAGCTAAGAATGTTTCTTTTGGAAATGTATAAAAAATTTATTTATAAAAAATATTAAAATAATTGTTTGTTGCACAAAATTATAAATTAAAATAAGTTTGAGTTAGTTATCTATGTTTTACAAAAAAATATAATTTAAAATTTTCTTAAATATCGTCCCAATTACAAAAATAATTTAAAACACTTTTTTATTTGAGTTAATAACTAATTTTTAACATGAATGATCCGCGCGTAGCGCTGGATTACCCCTAGTTTCTATAAAAAAGCAAAAATGACATAGAAAAAAAAAACTTTTTAAATTTTTTTAAAAACGGACCTTGAATTATGGAGTTCTAGGACCGTGGTCTTATTTGCCTCTCCACAAGGTCGGCTCAGTCTGTACTTCCTTGAAGATTAATAACTTAAAGTCCCTCATAGCTAACCAAACTGAGAATTCAAATTAAGTCACAAAAACTCATTATGATTTTTATGATCGAAACTCTCCATCTATGAAACAAACCCTTATTGTTTTTTAAAGATATTATCCGCTGGAACGGGAAGTCAACTACTACAATGGTCAAATCTTCGATTTATCTTTCTTCATGTCCTTGATACTCTAAGTTCTTCAATCGCTGCAAACCTCTGCTCATTTCTTTAATCGAGAACATGGGGGAAGAAGAATTTGAAGAGGTGGGGGAGTTGTAACGAAAACTCACAAAGAATTGAGATTTTTTAATTTATTTATTGATGTCTCTCTCTAGTTTTAGAGTGTTGAAGGTGAAGACCCAAAATAGATACTTACCTAGCGTTAAATTTTGGGTTAGATTTTATTATGCCTCCTCAACTTTATATATCCAATGTATTTTTCCTCGAATTTTGAAGTTCTTGAATTTTCTACCTGAATTCACACATCTCTTTACCCGATCCCCTCAACTAATCGTTCTCATCGATTAACCCTCAAACGTTTTAAAAACCTAAATAAACGTGATATTAAAATAACAAAAGAATATTTGAATTATTCTATATTTCAACTATTCAATATATCGGATTTATACATGAAATTGCCTATAACATAACTGCAATCTATTCATACACTAACTAACTAAATATACTAATTTATAAATCGATACTAACGCTATTAGTTACCCCGTTAATAGATGCTTAGTTTGATATCAAGTCAAACTTATATATTCGATTAGTTCATAGTACGAACTCGATTCGAGAAATTAAGATACAAAATAACCAAGAAGAATCGTCCATACCTTTATATATTAGAGACATTTTGTCCCAAGACAACTAAACAAATAAAAAGAGGTTTATAGGTCACAATTCAATTATTTTGCTAATTTTATCTGTGTTAAACATATTATCTCCTTGTTGTTTGATATAACTTATCTCACTAATTTTTATTATTTTGATCCTTGGTTTTATATTGTAATATTTTTCATTTGTTTATTTTAACTGATTATTTAATTAAATATTTTTTCGTAGGCGTCTCATTGCTTTGGCACGGCACTATAACCAAGATACCCAGATAAAAATTATTAAACCAAATCAAAGCCAGAAAAAATGAGTTTCATTTTAACCAAAAAAAAAAAATAAGTTTCATGTTTTTTTTCCTAAAAAAACTATTCGATTAGTCTGCATTCGCTTCCAAAGTTGCAGATTTATTTATTTCTTTCCTTTTCAAATTTGAAAAAATTGACACTTTATTTCCTCATTTTGAAGATTTTTAGTTGGTGCATTGGAAAAAATATTGAACGAAATATTGAGGCCATGAATTTTTAGTAGTTTTTAAAAGGGGTGTTCAATATGGATATCGATTCGGTTTTGGTTCGATTTTTTCGGTTTATAATAAATAGCTACCGTATCTGAACCATATCTACTTTGTTTCGGTTCAGTTTGGATACATTCGGTTTTTGGTTTATTTAGTTTTTACCAAAAATCATATATATTATTTTGTATATATACATTTAAAATTTTAGTAAACATGTGGGAAAATTAATTGATTGGTAAATCATTTGTGTACCAATTTTTATGTAAAAAATGTGATAAATTCATTATTCCCGCCAAAACCGCAAAATCATGTTTTCCTGCCAAAAATGCAAAATCATGTTTTCCCACACAAGCCAAAAAATCACGTTTTTACGCCAAAATCGTAAAGCACGATTTCCCGCCAAAACCGCAAAATCATGTTTTCCATCCAAAACCGCAAAATCATGTTTTCCTGCCAAAACCGCAACCGAAAAATCACGATTTCTCGCCAAAATCGTAAATCATGATTTTTTGCCAAAACCGTAAAATCACATTTCACTACAAGAAAAAAATAGGAGAAAATGACCGGTGATCCTGACGGATTTCTGTGGAGATCCTGACGGATTTTAATCCGTAGGAAAAAAACCTGACGGACATAAATTCCGTCAGGAAAATCCTGATGGATTCCTGACGGATGTTTCTTGACTGATACATCCGTCAGGAATCCATGAGTGAATCCGTCAGGATACCCAACTGACAACATATCTGTTAAGATAACCATTGGCAACGGTTATATTCGTAAATCCTGACGGATAGTCCGTCAATAAAAGTTCTATAAAACCAGAACCCCCACACCTTCATTATTCACCATTTCACAACATATATCTTACCAAAAAATGTCTAATCCTCCATATTTTCGATCATGGATGGATCGGGAAAAAATAGATCCAGATACGNCTGTCCATGCTCAGTTTGTCAGAATTCGCATAATGTCAAGATAGATATGGTTTG
>OVAV01002876.1:0-10566 GCA_900406375.1 Iberis amara
AACGTGCATACCACTGAGGGGCTTCCATAGTTCCCGTAATCTTTTCGTTAGAACAGCTAAAGGAACACTGCGCCCCAGAACTTTCACAATCATACAGTTTCTCCATAATCCATTCATTGCGTTCAACACTTCATCTCCAATCGTTATTACCGGTTCACCAGGTTTACCTTTAGGGAACGAAACATTCAGCCTTGCATCAACAAATTCTTCATTCATAATGCTCTCTGGACGAGGTCGACCCCCATAGTGACTCCGCGAAACCTTCTGTGCCCATGAGACGGGCATGTCTGGTGGATCCCCAGGGGGATGAACCTTCTCACTCACCTCCATCATCAAATCATCATGATCACCCAAAACCCTAACTCCATCAGAAACCCTAGCCATAGCTCGTCCTTATTTCTTCACAGTTCTTTATGCTTTGACAACGATACACATATCTTTTTTTTTTTTTTTATGTCATGAAAAATCTCAATTTACTTATCTCATTATAGTAATATAGTATATAGATATAATTGCAAAATAAATAGTGAAATATTAGCAATAAAATGAAGATCTTGAAATCAAAAGTGGATTAATTTATAAATTTGGAAAGAAATCTAAACTTTAATTGAAAACACACAGAAAAATAATGTAGTCAAATTCTTCATAATTGTGATGGACATAATTACCCTTGAAGATCGATGAAATTACAAACAAATTGTAAATAGTGGCACGCCCTCGTCTTTGCCGTGTTTTGACCTCAAACCTTAACTCACACACATATACACGTATGTGTATATGTATATATAAATTGTTTTTGTGAGAGAAACAATATTCCCTGAAATTTCGGATTGCGTGTTGTTTCCTCTCAGGATATTTTGATTTTCGAAAGTTGTGTATTGAAATTCGAATGCTCTGTTTTGTTTTCTCGGGAAAATTTTCAGATTAAAAAAAAAAAAAACAGAGGAGAAGGAAGGGAGAAAGATGAGAGGCGGCGCAAACGGAAATCACGCTTTCGAGACTATAAGCGCAGCTGCTACTGCTATTTCTTCCTCTGATGATCGTATTCACCAATCTTCTCCTATTTGGGTGGGTCTTCTCTGTTATCGTTTCATCTATGTTAGCTGATTTTCTCGAGATTCTAGTTACCGGAAACTGTAGGATGATTTCGTTATTCGTAAGCATCGGATCGAACAGTTTGTAGGAGAAGTTTCATTGATATTCGGTTATGTTTCTCTATCGATTCTGATTTCTCCGTTAATGGCGTATTAGATGGAATCGAACAGTGTTTCTTCTCCGATCATTTACAACATATTTGCAGATTCTCTTAATTATTTCAGTGTATATTCTCATACGGATCATAGTTTCTTAAATCTGATTCTATACTTTTTGAATATTTTGGAAACAGAAGAAGCGAAAATGGTGGAATCGCTGGAGTATCTTCATATGTTTCAGATCTTCAAGACCGAGAAAAAGAATAGGAAAAGCTTCTCTTGCTCCTGAACCGGTACAAATGTCTAATGACTCCACATCTAATTCATCCGGTTATCGTTCGGTTATCACGGCGCTTCCTTTCATAGCTCCTCCGTCATCTCCAGCTTCATTTTTCCAATCAGAACCTCCTTCTGCAACACAATCACCTGTTGGAATCCTCTCTTTTAGTCCTCTACCTTGTAACAACCGTCCTTCGATATTCGCCATTGGACCTTACGCTCATGAACCTCAATTGGTTTCTCCTCCGGTTTTCTCTACTTACACTACTGAACCATCTTCAGCTCCGATTACACCTCCTCTTGATGAATCCATCTACTTAACCACCACTACACCTTCTTCACCTGAAGTTCCTTTCGCTCAGCTCTTTAACTCCAACTATGCTCATAACTCTTCAATGTCTAACTATGAGTTTCAATTTTACCAACTTCCTCCTGGTAGTCCACTTGGTCAGCTTATTTCACCGAGCTCCGTTGTATCCGGTTCTGGTCCAACTTCTCCTTTTCCTGATGCCGATATTTCCCGGTTCCCTCAGTTTCAAATCTCTGATCCTCCAAAGCTATTGAGCCCTTGTCCAAAGAGTGTTAAAACTCCTAAAGAGCAGATGGTTGTAAGACCTCATAAACCGGTGTCATTCGATCTTGATTCGGATCATGTCATTAGATGCGTAGATCAGAAGCTAAGAACAACGTTCCCTGAAGCATCCACATCATCAAATCCAGAAGCAACGAATCATTCCTCTCTTGTGTTGAATAAGGAATTCAATTTTGGCACGGATGAGAAACATCTGACGATTGATGAACACAGAGCTTCAACGAAAGATTGGTCATTCTTCCCTGTGATACAGTCAGGTACACTTAGCTAACTTTCACAAGAGGATGTACATTTTTTTCTTCTTCTTCTTCTTATAATAGAATCTGAATTTGGAAATGGATTTGGATACGAAGATCTTGTCGTTAGATTCAAGAACGAAAACCAGATACTGATATGAATAAATTTTAGGGAATATTTTTCTTATGTATAAATTTTAGATGATTCTGTTCGAATCTTAGGGAATATTTTTCTTTTGACTTTGTAATAAATATTTGCATTATTAGTTGTTGTATGTGGCTTTGTCTATTATGTACTTATGCACGCATTTGATGGCATTTGTCAATATTTTTTCTTCTTTGTTCACAACTTACTTCATTAGAAACTACACGGTTACAATAAGAAATGCATTATCGGACACGCCACAATATACATACAAAATGATCAAACGATGACCCAGTTTCTGAAAGCTATAGTTAAACACAATTACTAAAAATAGATAGAGAGTTAGGAGTTTAATAAAACAAACTAGTGTGGAAGACCACTTAAATGATTCAAAGTCAACTGTTTCCTCGACCTATTTGAAGAGAGCCGCCATACAATGAGACTTTGAGAAGTGATCCATAACTTTAGTCACTAAGGTTGAACACTTTTCAACATTACACGGAATATCTTGATTGTGTTGAAGCATAAGGTCAAGGGTAAATGCAAACAAATTTGCATTTGTTAATACAATATTAACCTTTTTTCAGCTTAGTAGTTTTTAACATGAACCTAGATTTGTCGAATCGAATCAAAACAAATGACATATTTAACGGATATTTTGCTTAGTTCTAAAAGCTAAACTAAGCAAAATATCCGTTAAATATGTTATTTGTTTTGATTCGATTCGACAAATCTAGGTATCCGTAGTATTATAAAGTAAAACAAATATCAAAAATAATATATGTAAAAAGTAAAACAAATCACAAATACTAAAACTATCATATATGAAATTGAAACCATTGAGGTCAACAACAAAAGCTTGAATTAAAGTTTGGGATGAAAAGCTGGCTTCTAATTCTAAATTATACATGTTATGCATATTAATATGGAATTACCTGACAAAATATACTCAATTATCCCAATGTGATGTCGAAGGTTTAGTTTCAAGATGTTGAAGCAGCTTCGAAGATGTTGGATGTGGTCGGCGGCGAGCATATTGTTACATCCCAACCCGAGCCCAATATAATTTCGGCCCAAACCCAAAGCCCACTAGCCAAATAGAGGTATTAAAAGAAAAAAAAACTTAATTCTCTTATTCATTAGCCTCATAAATCACTTTTACAGAGAACGTTCTTTCCCTTTTCTCTCTCAACCACCAAGTCTTCTTCTTCCTCCTTCATCGCCGATCGCCACCACCACCGTAGAGCCACCGCCGAGACAGCCTCATCACCACAGTGAGTTGTCACATCCTCCTAGCAGTTATCACCATAGCAATCCTTCCCCATCATCAAGGCAACCTCTTCCTTATCAAAAACCATCATCCTCTTCTTTTCAGGAAGGTAAAAATCAATGATTCTATCCTCCTGTAAAAGAAGCGTTACTGTTCATGTTCTTCTATTTTTTTAAAAATTATTTTTAATTAATTACGAAATTAATTAGTTAATTTTCTAAAACAGTTTTTGAAATTGAAACTTAATTTTATATGTAATTTTCGGATTTATTTTCAATTGATTATAAAGGATAACTAATTATTGTTGAACTTAAGATAGCTTCCCTTATTTATAGGATTTGATTAATTAATTATGGAAATAATTAATAAATTCAAATTTAGATATTTATTTACGAAATTAATAATTATTTAATAATTTAAACAATTATTTTTAATTTAAATCCTAATTTGAGATATTTTTTTTGGTAAGCGTAAGGAGACTAAGCTCCTTACAATTTTATTAAAAAATCAACAAATAAATCAAATGAGAATGTCCACAGCATTCGAAACTGACCCTCCTTTCTCTCTTAAAATAATAGCAAGAGAACAGTCTGGAGGGTGATCACAAAAATGAAAACCAAGTGGGAGACTAAAAGAATAACTAGCTAAACTATCAGCCGCCTTGTTCGCCTCCCGAGAGACATGACTGACCTTTATTGTCCAGTCTTTAGTGAGAAAGCCATGGCACAAATGTACCAGGAAAAATAGAGGATGAGACTCACAAACTTCCCCTTTCAGAAGCTCAAGTACCACCGTAGAATCCACTTCCAACGCTATCCTTCGAAACCCTCTCTCCCAAGCCAACCAGAGACCGTAATACACTCTCCACAATTCGGCTAACAAGGCCGAGCACACTCCTATATGAAACGCAAAACCAGCCAACCACTCGCCATTTACATCCCGGATCAAACCGCCAGCGGCCGCATGATTACCCTTGCCTCGACACGCTCCATCGGTATTCAATTTAACCCATCCTTCTAAAGGCTTTAACCAAGTTCCGTTGTTGCCAGCTTGCATATTTGGCCAAGGAAGCAAGGTTAGATTCCTTAACCGATAAGCAACTTGTGTCTCTTCTCCTTTCTTTCGAAGAAACAAAACTCTGTCCCGACACAGCCATGTTTCTCCGAACACGTAGCCACAACGCCACTTCCAACACCACCATAAACTCACCCCAAAATAGAGGAGCCCAATTCCTGCACTTAAGGTTCGAAAACAGCCACACTCGAGTAAAGGTTGAGTAAAGAAAACCGCCTGCTTATTCAAAGGGACTAGTCTTCTCCAAATCCCGGACATTGCCGGACAATCTCGCAGCAAATGGAGGACGTCTTCGTCTGCACTTTTACACAGTTGGCACATCGCATTCACACACAGCCGTCATCGCATTCGTTCCTGATTCGTTAACACCACTTGGTTTACAATCAACCAAAGAAATAAACGCACTCTCTCTTGTACATCTAGCGACCAAATCCGCTCAAAAACACCGTCGATATGTCGATTTGACTGAGAAATTACCACTCTCACTCCAACGCCATGATAAGTAGTCTGCATGCCCTGTAACAGAGTCTAACACCACTGAATTTAGTCTCAACATCACATATTCAGGAAGGTAAAGGGCTAGCAGTTGCCGGTTCCAACCAGTCTCATCCGACCAGTAATAACGACAAGATTCAGACTCCAATTCTGGTGGAATATTCGAATGCGCCACTTCAATCAATGGGTGGTCCATAAGCCATCTATCCGACCAAAAGCTTGCCAACCGACCATCCCCAATGCTCCAGCCTGCCCATTTAAAAATAACCTCATCTAGCCCCGTTACAATACTCCTCCATCCATGTGACCACATACTCCTCGGTCGACACCAGTTGCTATCATCCATAATACGAATTTTGTATTTAGAATATAATACCCGAGACCATAGTTCTGAATGAGATGTTAGTAAGCGCCACCCTACTTTAGCCACTAACGCCTTGTTCATCCATTTTGCCATCCGAATACCTAACCCGCCTTCAACTTTAGATTTACACCCCCTTTCCCATGATAATAAATGCATTTTTCTCTTCTCTGTTGTACTTCCCCAGATAAAGTCACGTACAATGTGGTCAATACCCGATAAAGTACTAGTTGGGAGCAGCATCAGACTCATACTATGTATCGAAACCGACGATAACACTGCTCTCGCTAGAGTCACACGCCCAGCACTACTCAATGTGCGTTCTTTCCATCCTGATAATTTAGAAGACATTCTTTCTAAAACCGCATCAAAAGTTTATTTATTAATCCGTTTATGTAGTATTGGCATCCCTAAATACTTCTCCAAATTCGTTGTCGAAGCTATACCACTTACACTGCTGATCCTTTCTACCAAATCTCTTGGCACATTTTTAGAGAAAAAGATTTTGGATTTCGCCAAGCTCACTTTTTGACCCGAAGCTTCACAAAAACGCTCCAATACTCGACGAATGATACTGATTTGTTGCAATGATGGTTCAGCAAAGAGTATTAAATCATCTGCAAAACAAATATGAGATAAGCTAGGACCGCCATTCGAAAGACGAATCGGTTTCCAGCTACCCGCACCAACTTCCTTCTCAATCAAATGGCATAAACGCTCCAGGCACAAGACAAATAAATAGGGAGATAAAGGATCCCTTTGCCTCAAACCCCTAGACGGGATAAAACTCGCAGTCTTCTCCCCATTCCATAGAACCCGCATCTCAGGCTGCCTCACACACTGCAAAATCCAGTTTACCCATTTCTCAGAGAGACCAGCTGCTCTCAATGTATCATCGAGAAAATCCCATCTTACACGGTCATAGGCTTTCTCCAAGTCCAACTTCAGTAACATCCATCCTTGCTTTCCCTGCTTTCTTCTCATCGAGTGAACTGCTTCCTGTACAATAACAATATTATCAAGGCTTAACCGTTCCGGGATGAAACTCGTTTGAGCCGGACCAACCAACTTTGCAATCACCCCTTTTAGCCGCATCACCATCATTTTTGTGATTGTCTTGAATAAGACATTACACAAACTAATGGGACGAAATTGTGTGATAAATTCCGGCCTCTCCACTTTGCCCAAAAGTACTAAAATCACATCATTTAAACCGGATGGCAGCAAACCCGATGCAAAGAATTCCAGACAAGACTTGACTACCGATGCACCAACCATCTCCTAATTTGCCTGGTAAAAGATAGGCTGAAAGTCATCTGGACCAGGTGCCTTATAACTCCCCATACTCTTAATTGCTTCATATACATCCAGAGCCGAAAAAGGTTTATCCAGCGCCATTACCTCCTGCATACTTAACCGCATGAAACCTTCAGATGGTAAAGGATATGGGTTAGCCGGCACATCCACAAGTGAGTACAATATCTTATAATACTCAATCACCATACCTTCTAAAACCCTCTGATCAGTAATCCACACACCCTCCGAGTTTTTCAACATTTCTACTATATTCCTCTTACGACGAATAATTGTAGAAGTGTGAAAGAACCTAGTATTACGGTCCCCTAGAGTAATCCACTTTTCTCTAGATTTTTAAAACCATATAATCTCTTCCTGCTCCAAAACTTTATCTAACTCTTCCAACACTAGTTCTTCCTTCTTCAATAAATCTGGGTGACGACTCAACTCAATCACATCTTGTACCCTTTTTAATTCCGCTAGCAGCACTTCTTTTCTTCTTTCTACTTTGCCAAATATAGTACGGTTCCAACACTTAAGATGACCTGTTAACTCTGCTAGGGCCTCATGAGTCGGCAGTAATCTGTTCCACTTAGCATTCAAAATTTTTTTGAAATCCTCATGCTTAAGCCACATGGCTTCAAAACGAAACGGCCGTCGAGAATAATCAATCTTTCTATCAGGCTTTAATTGCATCCATAAAGGTGAATGATCCGAGGCTAAAAATGGTAGGTGAGTGACAATAGCTTCCGGCCATAACAACCTTGCCTGCACACAACACAAGACTCGATCAAGTCTCTTGGCTACAAAATTTGCTTCAGTTCTCCCTCTCTTCCATGTAAAATTCCCACCTTTAAAGCCCATATCAATCAATGCAGTATCATTTATCCACTCTCTAAATTCCAATGAATCTGGTGAAAGTCTACCACAGCCACATGTTCTCTCTTCCAGTCGAATAATAGTATTAAAGTCACCACCAATAAAGAGTGGTTCATTTAATCCTATAATTAACGACTTAAGAGTACCCCACAAAGTACTACGCCGGCTTACCGTAGGGGCCACGTAAACAACAATCAGGTTCATCACACTCCCCGCCTGTGAGATTTTCGCATGAACATATTGATTATTAAACCCCTCGATAGATACATCACCAACCTGAGATTTCCATAATAACCAAATACCACCACTCTGACCCACAACATCCACTCGAAATGATTTATCAAAACCCAAATTCCCACAAATATGTGCTGCTTTATCTCCACTGGCGTGAGTTTCAAATAAAGCCAACACATATGTTTTAAATTTCTTTAGTAAATACCGTACCGATCTCCGAAAGTTAGGTTTATTCGCCCCCCGGCAATTCCAATAAATGCAATTTAACATCATTAACATGATAAATATTCGAAATACCGGGGCACACCATTATGCCTGAGGCCGACCCACCTCCATATTAACACATTGCTCCTGATCCTGCTTCCATGAAATCGTGTCTGGATCTGAGCTCTTTGCTGTTCCAGCAATCTCCGCCGTCTTTAATTGTGTTACTGGAGACCAAATTACCTCAGGTATTAATGCTGGTTTAGTAGAAACCAAACATAAATCCATGTTACTCTTATCCTTTAGTGGCACCCTACTCTGTTCGCCATCAATAGACTTGTCACCCTGTTCCAAACCTTCTGGACATCTATTTTCACTATTAGTACGCTGCCTTTTCCCCATTTGAACAGTTCCGACTTCACTTTTAGTTGGTCCGAAGACCAGCCCCTTAACCGGTCGGATATTCTTTTAAACTTCATCTTCGGTTTCTGTGCTTCCTTCAAATTCTTACCGACTGCAAAACTCCCAGTTCTTGCGCCTTCAACTTTCGAATCTTTCTCCTTGTTCAATACTGTCTTGGAACCTATCCTTGTACTCTCTCGACCATATGACACTTTCGGCACCTCCACTACCTTTTCCACAATCTACATATTCATTCCATTCTCCCCCTCTGTCAACGCTTGGTCCAAACTCGCAAAACTGTTTGCCATCTGAATTACACTAGTTCTCTGTCCACCCGCGACGGTATTATTGTGTAACCCAGACATACCCCACATGTCCTTCTTATTCGATGATTGGATCAACTGAAAACCATTCACCGCCGGTTCCTTCTCTCTCTCCTTCACTTCAGGCAAAGAAGGAGTATCCCCTTTCCGGACCACACTTTTTCTAGTTGGACAGGCCTGAATCGAGTGTCCATAGAAACCACACCCAGCACAAATATTCTGCAAGCCTTCGTATTCGACAAAGTATCGTTCCCCATTAACTACTACCGTACCTTTCAACTGTGAACGCAAATCAACTTCCACACATATACGCGCAAATCTCGCCCTTTCCAGTCTCCGCGTTGTAGGATCCACTCTGATTGGAGTTCCAAGTCCCTGCCCTATACCCATAAGAATATCTCGATGGTAGAAACTCAAGGGAAGTTGGGAGATACGGATCCAGACCGGAGTTGTTGTGATATCACTCACCATTTGATCAAATCCAGCCGACCATGCCCGCATTAACAAACAGCTTCCGAATACCTTCCACGGCCCGCCAGACACAGCCGCTAAATGATCATCCTCCTCAGCAAAACGAATCATAAAGAAGTGTCTGGGCAAATCCATCATCCACATTTCACCCTTAGGCTTCCATAATTCTCGAAGCTTCCGTGACAATACCGATAAACTCACACTCCTTCCTAATACCTTGACATACATACAGTTCTTTCATAACCCATGCATAGCGTCTACAATTTCTTGTGCCACTGTAATCACTGGCTCACCTCCTTTGCCATCGGGAAATTCAACTCGAACCCCTGCTCTAACGAAACCCCCATCAATCACTTCATCTGGCATCGGTAATCCTTCTCCTCCTCTGTTACGAACTCTATCTGCCCACGAAGAACCTAACTCCCTTGGCTTATCCGGTGGTCTCCCTACATCAGCCATCGACACATCTCCATCCCCCACATCCCCGATTTTGCCTTCCCTAATCGCCGCCGTCATCCTTTTTTAGTTAAATTTTATGTTCCTAATTTGAGAATTTATTTAATTATTTTTGTATTTAATAATTAATTATTTAATAACAATTAATTATTTTTGTTTATTTATTTGTTTATTTATTTTCGGATTTATTAATTAATTGTTAAATATAATTAGTTATTTTATTTATTATTTTCGGATTTATTAATTAATTATCACATATAATTAATTATTTTATTTTATTTTCAGATTTGTTAATTAATTATTAAATATAATTAATTATTTTATTTATTATTTTCGTATTTAATAATTAATTATTAAATATAATTAATTATTTTAAATTTTAAAACTATTTTTTTAAAATCCCTAATTTATCATTTAAATATTGATTAATTGGGTTAACATGTTAAAAGTTGATTAATTAATTCAAAATTTAGATGATAAATTATTCCATTCATTTAAATGATTGGTTAATCATTTAAATTAGATAGAGCCAATTCTGATAAACCGGAGATCTATGTTATTAATTTCATATCCTGAATTTATCGTACCAGAACCTCGACCAAGACGTAAAACCCATCTACCAGCTAAGCTAAGGTGAGGGTTGAGTTCAATAATTC
>OVAV01002877.1:0-10558 GCA_900406375.1 Iberis amara
TATATATATGAAGAGAATAGTTTATTTCACAAACCTTTACCTCTCTAAATTATCTTCTTTGAGAGTTAGAAAACAGAGCACTTGTATTTTGTTCAAACTAAAGTCTGGTTTTTCTCACTCAACTCACTTAGTCACTCGTTTGTAAGGATCAGAAAAACACAAATAAAAGGAGCATACAGAGATTTACGAGTTCACTTCCTTAAACTANAACTTCGGAAATCCACTAAGACCTTGCTCAAACTTGAGCTTTACTCTTTACAACTTGTGTTTTCTTTCTTCCTTACAACCAATTACCCAACTCTACATTTGTTCAACTACAACATACTCAATTTATAGAGAAAGCAATGAGCTTTACCTGACAAAGTGTACTTAACGCCTGAGCAATGTTGGCTTCTCCTCGCATTAAATGTTGTAGGTTCAACTAGAGATTGGCGGCTTCTTNCCATCCTGAAGAAATCAGAGCTCCATGCGCGAAGAAGAAGAACACATACTTGGAACTGATTCTGAGGAGTAAATGAAACCTTATGTTCTTCTCAGAGTCTCTTATCCATTTTTCTCCTTCTTTGATCCGCAAGTGTTTTCTTTAGAGTTCAAATAGGCTTCAGGCCCACTATGAAAGTTGAAGCCAAAACTCAACAAAACTTCTCCTTGACTTAAACTTCAAAACTTCATCTCTGCTACTTGTCTTAGTCTTGGATTTCCTTCTCGGAACTGTGATCTTCTTAGTTACTTGAGATCATGAGCAACTTCATTGTATCTTGAAGCTTACTCACTTGAACTGACTTTGTAAATATATTATATATCAGCTGGATTTTACATTGTTGAAATCTTGACAACTTGAATCCCACCTTCTGATATCTTTTCTCTGATGAAGTGAAACCTTACATCAAAATGTTTTGTCCTGTCATGGTGAATTGTATTCTTTGATAGTGCAATAGCACTTTGTGAGTCACACATTACTTTCACACAATTTTGTTTAAATCCCATTTCTTCTGTCAAACCTTTCAGCCATGTTGCTTCTTTGACAGCTTCAGCAAGAGCCATATACTTTGCTTCTGTAGTGGAGAGTGCCACTACTCTCTGAAGACCAGATTTCCAGCTTATAACATTTCCACCTGTTGTAAACACACATCCTGTCAGTGATCTTCTCTTATCAGGATCTGTTGCATAATTTGATGATTTCTACCTCGTCAAAATTCATAAAGAGTTATTTGAAATAAAATACATTTGAAAACCAACATTTCTCTACATATTCGTAAATAGTACTTTTTCCAATGTTTTGAAAACCGACCCAGAGAACAACCTGAATGACCTTCCGGGTCATCGGGTTTCCGGGTCAACCGCGGGTCAATAATTTCATAAATATTTTTTTATTATTTATATATGTTTAGGTATATATCTTATATAAATATTTTTTACAAAAATAAAATAAAACTTCTTGTAATTTCTAAAAATTTTGNGAACATGATGAAAATGTCTAACAATAAATATAAACTATTAATTCAAAATCTAGAGTATTAATATAAAAAATATAGTATAATAGTATAAGATAAAATAACTAATACCAAAAAGAAATAAAACATCACTTTAACCAATCTTCATTCATTCTTTTACAATTTTCTTCGTCTTCTTCGGGTGACATAGTGAAATCATCATCAATGTCTATAAATTCACAAATCATAATATTTTTTAGTCAATTATATTTATGCCAAAATAGTATTTACATACAAATAAAATATTAATTTGATAAATTAGAGTTGCAAAATTTTATTTATTATATTGACCCGATCCTTCAGGTTGACCCGGCTCGCGGTTTAATCATGGTTTTTTTACCGAGTTTTACCGGTTTTAAAAAAGATGATTTTTAAGATAAATCTGAACCGGATTCTTTGCCGGGTCACCGGTTTTATCGGTTCAACCGCGGATCCGGGTTTCAAAACACTGACTTTTTCTGATTTTTTGTGTGTGTTTAAATTTACTTTTGATAAAATTATATAAACATGAAAATAATAAAATCAAAGAAGAATATGCTAGCTAATAGTTATTTATGTGGGATATTAGTGAAATATTGTTATTTTTAAATTCAAAAAATTTTAAATAATTTAGAGGAGAAGTACGTGTATATATAAATATATATATATATATATGATTCTTCATTTTCACCATAAACTTGGCAAGCATGAATAGAAGGTAAACACTTATATTTATGTTTTTTTTTCCAATTATCATCAGTATTATATAGGTATTTGATAAGGAATAGATTCACTATTTATGATATTCTTAATTTGGCCATAGTTGTTTCTTGTAATTTAACATGGGAAAAAGGTCAAGTTGAGAACGGACGAGGGCGATTTTTAGGTTTTGAAGACTTTCCTTATTTAACTTGTTTCTTAAGTTTCTTGCGCCGCCGGTGCTATGGCCGGTGGTAGTGATGGCCAAGCTGATGGTCCGTTCATCAATCCAGACGACACAACCTCGGGTGCTATATCCTCGTCTAATGCAACACCTTCTTCTACTCCGCCATTGAAATCAGTGTCCCCTGTTTCATCTGCTAAAACGAAGGATTCTTCTGTTCCTTCGACCGAAGCTTCTCCTATTACATCTTCATCTCCTAAGAAATCTCAGTCTCAAACAACATGGAATAAAATCGTTACAAATTTTGAAAAGCATCATCTTCCGGAGAAGCCTACAGTGATTCTCAATGGAGGAACGGCAACAACAGCTATTCCGGCGACTCTCTTGAAGGATAAACCGCTATGGACAGAATATCTAGTGGGATACTTTATTGGTGAAGCACCTCACATAGGCAAAGTCCATGCCACAGTAAATCGCATATGGAAAAAAGAGGGTCATCCTTCTCGGATAGATGTCCAATTCCTCTCCGATGACACAGTTCTCTTTCGAATTGAATCATCAGAGCTGCGATCACGCATATGCCGGTGCAAATATTGGCACATTNAAGAATGGACACCTACACAATCTCTAACGAAACCCTCTCTTTCTTCTATGCCTATCTGGGTTGATTTCCATGATGTACCTGATACTTTATTCTCTCGTGCAGGTTTAAAATTCCTAGGTGATATCATCAGCGATGCCAAACAGCTTCACCCAAAGACTGAAAATGTCTGCGACTAGACGTTGCAAGAGTTTTAATTGTGCTAAACTTAGACAACCCGCTGATTGATACTATCCAGCTAGACAATGAGCCACGTCCAATCAAAATAACTTACCTGTGGTTACCACCGCGATGTACGAAATGTTCTACATGGGGACACAAATTGGCCGATTGCAAAAAGAAATCTGCTACGACCATTGACGTGGTGAACATGGCAGCCTCAACAATTATTACACCAGCTAACAGTTGCGAGAACACCACGGGCCAAGTCGCGCCTCCAGCAACAAATTCACTTGCTCTTGCTATCTCAACCTTGCCTATCTCAACCTTGCCTATCTCTCCTAACGTTTCACCTAATAACAATGAAAATATAAAGGCTGCTGCCAATGTTGTGAATGGTACTAATGACACTATTATTACTCCTACAGGTATTCCCAATACTAAAGGAGCTACAGACAATTCAAGCCTTGATAAGTCCTTGTCTCTAAACGATCCAGCCCTTGAGAATGTGAATGATGCTACGGTCCAAGTTGCAGCTCTTATTCCTCAGGAATAGGACAAACAACTGATTACCGACCCTAATACCAACTGGTCCACGGTGGTACGCTCCAACCGTACTCACCAATCACCGCCAAAACCACCTGCAACAACTACCGACCCACCCACTTTCTCACCATCCCGTTTCTTTGTACTCGCTGGTGAAGCGAATGAAGATGACAATAGGGAAGAAGGGCAACTTTCTGATTCCGAATCAGGTCCTAAAGACATTACCGTGGCCTCACGTTACAACACTAGGACAAAGTCAAAGACAGAGCTACCTCCCACTGTTCAGTCTCGTAAACAGCCCAAACAATTGACCCAAAAAAACAAATCGATAGCCTCCGCCAGGAGGCACTAATGTCATGTCTTTATTCGCGTGGAATACTAGGGGTTTTAACCAATCCCGAAAGCACAAAATCGTCCGTCAATGGATATTGTCAACTGGTCCTCAAGTTGGTTGTTTTCTTGAAACTCGTGTTCAAGCTGAAAATTTTTCTAGTGTCTTGCAGCCTGCTACCCCGGGATGGGAGGCCATTACTAATTTTGCGGCGCATCACCTGGGTCGGATTTGGGTGTGCTGGAAGCCCGGGGTTACTGTGACTCCGATTCTTACCACTTCTCAACTTATTAGAAACATGTGATATTATACTGATTTCTTGTGTCTATGCGTCCAACTTCTAGGTAGATCGTGTGAAGCTATGGAGAGATATACATGAAAGTCGTATGATTTGTGGTTCAACGGAATTCCCGTGGATGGTCTTCGGTGATTTTAATGAGATTCTCACACATGCGGAGCACTCAAATTCGCAGCCTCACACTCGAGATTTGGGGATGTTACAATTTCAGGATTTTGTTCATCGTTGTGATCTTACGGATCTTGCTTACACTGGTCCGCTGTTTACCTGGTGGAATAGTCATGAACAAGACCCGATAATGAAAAAACTAGATCGTTCTCTAGTCAATGCTGCTTGGCATTCCACATACCCACGATCCTATACCGTCTTTGAAGCTAACGGAGTTTCGGATCACGCCCGGGGCGTCGTTCATCTCTCTACTCCCACCACTCCTAATCGCAAGCCTTTTAAATTTAAAACGTATCTAACTTCGCATCCTTCTTTCTCGCAGGTAGTTCACGCACACTGGTCTTCTACAACTCCAATTTATCACTCTAGAATGGCGTTAAGACTGTTCCACTTAAAGCTCAAGTCTCTTAAGCCGATTCTTCGTCTTTTAGACCGTAGCGCTTTTAGTGATCTCCCGGCTCGCGCTCGTGATGCATACAATCACCTTTGCCTGTGTCTATCTCAAGCTCTTCAAAACCCAACACAAGCCAATCTCCTTGCGGCAACTACGGCTTCTCAGGATTGGAATTTTCTGGCTCAGGCTGAAGAATCTTACTTCAAGCAGCGATCAAGGATCACTTGGCTTCGTGAAGGAGATCACAACACGGCTTACTTTCACCGTGTTGCAACTACTAGAGCATCATCAAACACCATCAAATCTCTCCGTCTCCAATCCGGGGAATTAGCCACGGACACTCAAGCTATCAAGGCCGAAGCTGCATCTCATTTCAGGACTTTCCTCCAGCACTCACCACCCGTCACTCCATTACCATCGCCTCTCATTCACGATTTAATATCTTATCGCTGTCCCGAGGAGATGGCAACTTCTTTTATGTATGCCCATCTTGGAGAGTGAGATAAAGGCTACCCTATTCGCAATGCCTAGCAACAAAGCCCCGGGACCAGACGGCTTTCCTGCCGAGTTTTTCAAAGTAGTTTGGCACGTTATAGGACCAGATTTTGTCATTGCCGTACAATCCTTTTTCCACTTCGGACTCATGCCACGTGGTGTCAACGCCACACTTGTCTCTCTCATCCCGAAAGGAGACAACCCCCAATCGATCACGGATTACCGTCCCATATCATGCTGCAACATACTCTACAAAGTTATCTCCAAGATTCTCGCTAACCGTCTCAAGACTCTACTACCTGACGCGATTGAAGCTAATCAGAGTGCTTTTGTGCAAGGGCGGTTACTTTTAGAAAATGTTATGCTAGCTACGGAGATCGTCAAAGACTACCATAAGAACTCTCTATCCTCTCGCTCCACTTTAAATTTAGATATTTCGAAGATACCTCCAAAGTCTTTGCTCTTTCCATCATTTGGCGTCTTCTCTCTAATAGGACCTCGTTCTGGTCATTATGGGTTCACCACTACCTCATACGTCGTTCCACCTTCTGGGACATCTCAACATCACCAACCGGTTCATGGCTATGGTGCAATCTCCTAAAGGCGTGCACACTTGCTTCCTCTTTTTTGCGTTTCAACATTCACAATGGCAAGACAACATCTTTCTGGTTCGAAGATTGGACGGGATTGGGTCCTCTATATTCGTTAGTCGGGGATCGAGGTTTAAGGGAACTAGGGGTTCCTCGTCATGCGTGTGTAGCCGATGCGGTTTCTCAGCATCATTGGCATATAAGACGACCACGGGTTATGGAGTTAAGAAATGTGCATATGCACATTCTCACTCTTCATCCACCTACGGCACACGCTGGTAACGATCACATTCTATGGAAGCATGGTCATCAGTTATACAAGCCGTCCTTCTCATCCTCAGTTACATGGAGACAGCTAAGTCCAATTTATCCTAATCTACCATGCTCCTCTTCTATTTGGTTTCCACAATCTGTTCCTAGATATGCGTTCATCTCTTGGCTTGCTGTCCTTGACAGGTTACAAACAGGTAGACGAATGCGAACTTGGGGAGTGGTACAGCCGTGTACTCTTTGTGGCGAACCGGACGAATCACGGGATCACATATATACTTCGCCTGCCCTTACTCCTATACCATCTGATCCGATCTTACTTCCTCTATCCTTAGGCACCGCATCTCACCGGATTGGAGTCATACACTTACTTCCCTTCGTCATAACGCCCACTCAACGATCGATCGGACACTGCTTAGGATGTGCTTTCAAACCACCATTTACCACATATGGCGGGAACGGAACAACCGCCGTCATGGGAAGCCTCATTGTTCACACGCTCTCATTCGCTCAGCAATCAGTCGTTCCATTCGGGACCGGATTGCAAGCCTTCAGTATCAACCGAATTCACCATTACATCTACTCGCCTCTCGTTGGGCACTCTGCATCATTAGTATCTCTACGTGTTTTACTTTACATTATCAGCTTCTTGTTTTTACCTTTAAGGAAGTGTTCAATCGTTGTACTCTTTTTCCCAATACTAGTTTTGTCCCACTCAGGTTTTCTAGTATTGGGTTTTAACGAGGCAACGTNCACAAATACTAAAAGGTCTATTTACATTACCAGACTGTAAATACGTACATTTTTCTCATTTAAATAAATTTAACATTCCATCAAAAAAAAATTTGTATAAAGTTTCCTAAAATCAATATTAAAACTTTAATTATCATTTGTGTAAATTTTGTTTAATCTTTAGTTTTTAGCAATTTATCGTTGAAAAAGTGATGAATATTCACTAATATATATAAATATATTCACAATTAACCGAATTATTTATAGTGAATGGAACTTATTGGTTATATGTGTTACAGCCCAAAACATTGGATCATAGTACAATAACCAATTGAAATTAATAAAATAATATTAATTTTAATATAAAAATTGGGTAAAGAGAAGTAATTTCTCAATCGGTGACAACTAGAGTTTTTTTTATCGACAAGCTTGTTCCTTTCCATCAAGTCATTTTAATCAAGATAAATCAAATTTTTTTTATTTTAGTTTCATAGTTACTCTGTTATTTTATAAAAAATTATCCATCTTCCTATGTTCGATAATTAAAAAACTTATTCTAAAGTAGTGATGATTTCTATCCAAATTCATTAATTTCTTATTATATAATGTTGATTTTCTAGTTTTGGTGGTATAAATAGAACATTGTTTTTCAGATCCAAAATTGATAAAATTAGATCTCGTTAAATTATGTCACAAGAAAATTTTAGTAGCTTGGTTAAATCAGATATTACAACAACAATTTTTTATAGTTAATCGACACCAAAAAGTTTAAATACTTAATTTACTAAAATACATTTGAACCTAAATATTAGTTATAATCAAAAGTATATGCATACAAGTATATATAATATTTTTTTTATCAATATATATTTTTCATCTTACACATTTAAATAACGTAATGTGTTTGGAGTCCAAAAAATTACGAAATATTACTCGAACTTGTGAATGACGAGCTAAAGACAAAAGGCTACATGATAAGACTGCCCGACAATCCTGGAAAGCGAAAAGTGGAGAAATTTTTTTACGAAATGACATGCATTATAGTTAAGTGGGAACCAGAAATTAAAAGCAAAGTTGACTATATGCGAAAGTTACGGCAGTATAACAATATATTAACCAACCACACTGGTATTACGATTAATCCTCTAACTGAAATAATAGAGATGCCTGAGTTTTGGTGGACTAAACGAATTGCGGTAAGTGTTAAAATAATTATCAAATAATAATAGTTGTTATAGATAGTATAATTGATTTATGCATCTTATTTTGTAGGAATTTGGAAAAAAATGGAAGATTTATACGAGTGTTACAAAATAAACATATTCCATACAAAGATCTGCTCGACCAAATTTTTGGTGAACATGATCTGGATCAGGATGATTTTTATTCACCACACACACTCTGTACACAAATGCGACAAACAATTAACGAAGAAGTAAGTGATGATGATGATGATGATGATGATGACTTAAAACTTGATGAACCACCAGAAGACAATGATTCTCAATTTCCCTTAGAGCTGACATCTGATGATGACGGATTTCCATGTGCTAGTCAGTCATCTCTCGTTGCTAGGAGAGAACATGCACAAAGTTCTTTGTCCCGTACAAATAAATCAAACTTTCGTGTTCGAAAGTCCACTTCTAAACGTCCAAATCGGAAAAGAATTAACTTCAAGAGCCAAGTTCAAAATGGATTTCAGTGTCTTGATGAGTCTCGAACAAGCTTGTTGGATGTCTTACGGTCAAGATATACTGCGAAGGCAACTTTTGGTGATGCTTTAGCTGTCTTAGAGACATTGGCTATTGAACCGATGGAAAAATTCTGGTGGGCATCAAATAGGTTGTTGATGAACGAAGAAGACGTTCGTGATGAATTTATGAAGTTACGAAGCGAAGATAATAAAATAAAATTTTTGGAGAGGCTAACTGGAGTTGATAGATATGGCTATCCATGTGATATTATCAATTTGAGAAGTACTAGCTCTGCAACTTCTTCACTTCCATCTACACATTCACAAATGATAGGAATAAACACTAATGCTTCCTCAAGTTACTGTCCAGAATACAGAATATTTGATACGAGTTCTTCAGGGACTACTTTCTCATCTTTGCTAGGAATTGTGTCATCTAACACAACATGTATAGCTAGAAGTGACTCACATTAGCTATTTATTATTGCTTTTACTAATAATGATTATAACTAATAAACTATTTATTTTAAAATAATTCATCACTTGCTATGTTTTTTCAATAAAATTTTATTTTATTTATATTGAGTTGTTTAAACAATTATTCTAATATTTTAAATTTTTTCTTCTAGAAATTACGTATCGTAACTTGCATTTATGTGAAATTAAAAATTTATCGGATGAAGAAATTACAGAATTATTATTGCTGAAGAAGAGGAAATTATATACACTAATTCGAGACCAAATCTACGAATATGAGAGTGCATGTCAAATGCTTTTGCGAATGAGTCTAGTCACGTTTACACATATGTGTGAGGTATTAAAGAAGAGATATAACTTACAAGACACACAGAATATGATTGTTAACAAGAGTTTTGCAATTTTCTCATTCTTGTGGACAAAATGACACTTAAGGTGATATTGGTTTAAGATTTGGTCATGCACATGAGACAATATGTCGAAAGTTTCATGAAGTTCTTGGAGCAATGGAACGTATGCTTGTAGATTACATACGACCCAGAACAACCCAATAACTTGAAGCTATATCAAACCGTCTTGAAGGAGATAAACGATATTGGCCTTATTTTAGTGCAGTTATTGGAGCGTTAGATGAAACCCATGTACATTTTATAGTGACTTCAGGAAGAGAATCTATTCGATTTATTAATCGAAAAGGAAAGTCGAGCCTCAATGTCTTATCAATGTGCGACCTAGACTGCTTTTCACATAGTATTTTGTTGGTATGGCGGGGTCAGCTCATGATGCATGAATATTATCAACAACTATTAGAGATGATCCTATGTTTNTTATCTTGTAGATTCTGGATATGCCAATAGACGTGGATATTTAGCTCCATACAGAAAACAAAGTAACAATGACACACAATATCATCTACAAGAGTTTTTGAATGGAGAACCGCCAAAAAATAGCAAGGGGATGTTTAACAGATGACATGCATCCCTTCGTTCAGTTATTGAACGAACGTTCGGTGTTTGGAAGAAAAATGGAGAGTCTTAAATGAATTTTCAAGGTATAATGTTGTAGTACAAAGACGTGTTATAGTTGCTACAATGGTGCTTTCATACGCATGAACAAATTAGAAGAGGTCGACTTTGAAGAAGCAGAGTTAAGAACTAATTCACATGAGAACCGTAATGTCAATGATGACGCAACTGATGATCAAAATGTTGGTGGAGAAGAAGAAACGAAAGCAGGGACATATATGAAATTTATTCGTGATCAAATTGTTGAGCAAATGTGGCTCGCAAAACAACAAAAAATCCGTTATCAACATTAATTTATTTTAATAATATTATTTTTCTTACATTTTAATAATATTGTTTTGTAATTTGAAATCAAATTTTATATGATTTTTAATTATTAAATTAATTTTTATCTTTTAAATATAATTTTTACATATTTATTAAT
>OVAV01002879.1:0-10556 GCA_900406375.1 Iberis amara
GAGATATAATTATATATATATATATATATATATATATATATCATGAATTTGAACCAATTGTTGTTACAGGTTTGAGTGACATGATAATACTATATAACAGGCTCTGGTTCCAGACTTAAAAAAATGCAAAGATTTTGTTAAACATATATATAGACTTTTATATACTATTTAGAATTAGATTTACCCAAATAAGTTTATAAGTGACGTAGGTTTTATATTATAAAATACAAAGTTATATTATAATACGTAATATTTTTGATGAATATTAAAATATAAATATCCCAAAAAATAATCAATATTTAGTGATTCTGAATGTACCTTAAAAGTAAATATAATTCCATATATTATGTAATTATGTTGTATATAAAAATAATAATATAAGTGAAAGTATAACAACATATGTTAATTATTGTTAGACTTCATATTTTAATATATTCATTGTATATATGGATTTTTGAAAAAAATATTTTAGTTTCATTTATGGATTACCATAAATAATACTTAACTAGATGATATCCCGCGCTATGCGTGAAATAAGTATTATCTTATAAAACATAATTTTAAATTATAATAACACAAAATTTATATTAGGAATATATATATTTGAATATGACTACAAATTTTTGCAAATAAAAATGAATATATAAATGCTGAATAAAATGTTTAAATAACATATTTTTATAATTATATATTATAATAAAAAATGATTTTTCAAAGTATGATTATATATGTAAACGAGTTGAGTGTATGAATTTTATATTTTTATATTTTATATTCTCAGTATATAATAGTACATATATATACAGATTCATATATTCATATATATATATGTAATTTTAAATTCATCAATAGTACATAATATATATTTTAAATCAAAATTAATGGTTTGAACTATTTAATTTGTCAAGAAAATTTTATTTAAATTGAATTAATAGCTTTTCGAATATTTTTTCATACATAATTGTATATTTTTTGGTTACATGAATAGTAAGATAATATTTTATTAGGTGTGTTTGACTACAGACATAAGAATTTATTTTGTAAGACTATTGACATAGAATGTAATATTCAACAAATTTAATGGTTTTTTTTAGGTATTTCCTTTTAATATATAGTAGATATAATAAAAGTTATAAATTTTTGAGGAATTCCTTCAAATACCATCAAAAGAAGTTCAAATTTCAAAAATACCACACACTCCCAAAAGTTCCAAAAATACCACACACTCCCAAATGTTCCAAAAATACCACAAAAATAAAAAGTGAATTTTAAGGGTTTAGAATTTAATTTTTGGGTTTGGGTTCACTAATTAGAGTTTAGGGTTTAGTTTTGAAGGGAGGTGAGTTTGAGTTTGGAGGTTTAGAGTTTAAATTTGAAGTTTAAAAATTATTTTAAATTTGTGGTATTTTTGGAACAAAAACATTTTTGTGGTATTTTTGGAAAAAATTGTGGTGTTTTTGGAACTTTTAATAGTGTATGGTATTTTTGAAAAAAACCTAATTTTTTGTGTTATTTTTGAGAATGTCCCTAAATTTTTTTGGTTACATTGATTATTATGACCTATTTGGTTATATTATTTTAAATGTTAATAATTTAAAATTATTTATTATAAATTTAATTAAATGTATATTTGAAATGTATGAATATATATTATTTAAATGAAAATAACAACCAAATTGGAGAAAATATATAGTTAAAAAAAATCCTTGAGATTTAAGTTATAAGATTATATGTGTAGTTTACAATTCTTTTAAAAATTTAAATTATATTAAAAATATTTTCAAATTGACACCATGTAATAATTAA
The DNA here is from genome assembly GCA_900406375.1 of Iberis amara. NCBI lineage: Eukaryota > Viridiplantae > Streptophyta > Magnoliopsida > Brassicales > Brassicaceae > Iberis > Iberis amara. The sequence continues at coordinate 1,807 of OVAV01002879.1, forward strand.
CTATGTACCAAATGTTTGATTTTTAAAATCTTAAAGTTGCCCCTGTGTAAAGTTACCAACGATGAGTTGGCCCAGTTGGTTTAAGCGGAATCGTTGGTGATGTTGTGTTTCTGGGTTCGATTCACGGTGGGAGAGGTCTGCTCTCCAAAGGAGAGTTATATAATATGGTTTGGGCCTCGCCCTGGGGAGATGTACGGGCTTCGGCCCAGAACTCCTTGGTCATCAAAAAAAAAAAATCTTAAAGTTAAATATTAGTAGATTTGTGAGACTCCGGTCGCTTAGAAAGTCGATTAATTTATTCATATTTTAAGATAAATAAAGATAAAATAGTACATTAAATAAGTGCACAAAAGAGTACATTATAAATATATATATATATATATATATATATATTAGTATAAGTTTTTTGTATTTTACTTTTTATTAGATATATGAATAATAATACGAAAACAAACTCTACTTACTCGGGATCAATTTTAAATGAATTAGTTAGACGGTAATACATCCAATTAATTAGCACTTAATAATGTATTTACAACATTAGTCATTGAATATCCACAACAAACTTTTAATTGGCAGTGTACAATTAGAAGAAGGAACAGTGAAGTCTTTGATAGAAGAAAAAGGAGTGATCAAAGGAGTCACATACAAAAATAAAGCAGGCCAAGAAACAACAGCTTTTGCATCTCTCACTGTGGTATGCGACGGTTGCTACTCAAACCTTCGTCGCTCAGTTGTCGAAAACAATGTGAGTAAAGACTTCAAATCTTCATTGTCTTCTACAAATTAAACTCTAATCATATAGAAGCGACGTTACTCACTCTCTGAATTATATATAGTTAATTAATGATCATCAATATATGTTGTATAACTTGAAATAGGCGGATGTTCTATCGTACCAAGTTGGTTACGTCTCTACAAATTGTTGGCTTGAAGAACCCGAATACTTAAAATTGATTATGGCTAAATCCACCTATGTCATGTTGTATCAAGTCAGCGACACTAACGTTCGTTGTACTTTTGAGCTTTCCCCCAACAATTTTCCTTCTATTGCAAATGGTGAAATGACTACTTTCGTGAAGAACACTCTAGCTCCTCAGGTAAGCTAGAATATTTGAGCTTATTAAATTTTTATAAAATTTAAAAGTAATAACAACATTTATGTTACTAGTACGTTCATAAGTCATACGTACTCACATTCTAATATTCGCACACTGACACAAGGTTCATAATCATTTTTAGTAAATATGTATCTTAACTTTACTTTTTTTGTAAAATGAATTTCAACATCTATTTACATGTAATTTTTTATCAGCTACCTTCAAAATTCCGCAATATATTTCTAAAAGGGATCAACGAAGGATCACAAATAAAAGTGACGGCTGCAAAGAAAATGTCAGCCACATTGAGTGAGAAGAAAGGAGTGATTGTGCTTGGAGATGCATTCAATATGCGACATCCAGCAATCGCTTCTGGAATGATGGTTCTATTGTCTGATATTGTCATTTTACGCAACCTTCTCAAGCCATTACAAAACTTTAGGGACACAAACAAAATTTCAGAACTTATCAAATCCTTTTATGTTCTCCGCAAGGTAGTCATACATTACATTACATTACATTACATACCACTTTAGATTATTTTATAAAAGAAGTACATGACTTGACTTTGTATGTATAATGAAGCCAATGTCAGCAACTGTCAACACATTAGGGGATGCATTTTCTCAAGTGTTAATTGCATCTACGGATAAAGCAAAAGAGGCGATGCGACAAGGTTGTTTCAATTATCTTTATGGTGGCGGCTTTCACACATTAGGGATGATGGCTTTGCTTGGAGGCATGAACCCTCGTCCACTCTCTCTTATATACCATCTTTGCGCTCTCACTTTGTCCTCCATTGCCCATATGCTCTCTCCATTTCCCTCTCCCCTTCGCATTTGGCACAGCTTCAGACTTTTTGGGGTAAGTCATTGCATATTTTTACGTTTCACATATTTTTTAAGGGTTAATTTTCCCAGTTTACCTTTCTAGTTTTTGACATTGGTTATCCTCTTTTCTCTATATCTTTTATGTAATTGCTAGTTGGCTATGAAAATGTTGATTCCCCATCTCAAGGCTGAAGGGATTAACCAGATGTTGTCTCCAATAAACGCAGCCTTCTATCGCAAAACTTATATGACCGCAACCACTCTTTAAACATCGATGCTCTAAAGTCTATACCACGAATAATACTAATGAGCACGAATATTTTTGATTGTGCAATTATTAATATTGTATCAGTGTGCTTACAATTATTATTATTATATGATTGGAAAAACATATCTGTATGTACCAATAATAATAATTTAGAAAACTTGTATTTGAAAAATAAATTTGTATAAAATCTATGTTTTTACATTATATATACTAGATTAATATTCTCATAATACACAAGTAAAAGTAAAATATTTGAACTTTAAAAGAAACTTTCTTAATTGTAGTTTTTTGTGTTCTTTCTCTTGTCAAATTTATCATGTAGAGTTTTCTCCAAGTGAAAAATGTGTTCACTTTCTTTTCTTCTGAAAGTTTATGAAGATCTACAAAATGTAGTTTTTGTGTTCTTGCTCTGTTTATTTTTCTCTCTCTCTCTACTCTTTTTCTTCCCTCTTCTCTCTCTCTATTTTTAGATCTGGGAGCTTAAGGCGGGAAAAGGGATAGTACGAAGGCTCACCGCCATCGCCGCCGAGCCATAACCCCTTGCTTCGTGGCCCCCGGACTCGTCGACGACTTCCAGAGCCGGCGAGCTTCCCTTACAGCTTTACCCAGATCTGATCTCATCCGTTCTCTTATTTCTTCCTCACTTTCACCCTCTTCTCCGGCGGTAAGTAGCGGTTGCATGGCGGATCTCCTCCGGGCAGAGGACAATGAAGCATATAGCATGGAGGACGACGATGTAAGGATGAAGAGACCTCAAAGCTGGTGGATCTGGAATTTGGAATCTGGAAGAGATCCGGAGTCGTGGCTTCGTAGCGGAGCCGAAGGGATTGTCGCCGTCGAGAGTTGTGATTTCGTCATCTCTGAAAGCTTCCTCTTCCGTCCCTACCAGTCGGAAACCTAACTCTTCCTTCCAAGAAGAGCCGTGGCGACCACAGACCATCTTCCTCCTCCTTCCCAAACGAGTTCCGGGAGGACGTCGCCGACGGTCCTACGTTGGTTGATGTTTTGGAACTGTCGTCGGACCACCGGAGGCCCTGTTCCGGTGGGATCCGCATGCACAAAGTCGGCGGCGGTGGCATCAGGAAATCCTCTTCTGTTGCTAGGGCACCTAGGGTTTCTTAGATGGGCCTTGGATGGCCCAATCCGGAAGTGTGGTTTAATTTTGGGATTGAGTTTGATTTTAGATTTGGGCTGAAATTGTATTGGAATATATCTAGTTGTAACTATTTAAGTTTTTAATTGAATAACCTTTATAAAAAAGTTTATAAAATATATGACTTAAAGTCATAACTTATATTATCGATCCGCATCTAAATTTGAAAGCTTTTTAGTTTTTACTAAATAGACTAAAGGAGAAAAAACATAACACGAACTAACGAACACAATTCTTTCACAGAAAACAAGCAAGCAAAGACTCAACTCTCACTTTTCCAAATGTTGTGATTAACATAAATAGATAGCAAACACCAGTTTATTGACCTTATTAACAAATTGGAATGGGCTTTAACACTTGTTTTTCTCTTTATTTTTGCGTCTCTTCCCTCTTCGTTGATGTGTCGCTAGGACTGGGCAAAAAAACCGGAACCAAAGAACTAGAGCCGAAAAATGGTTCTGGTTCGGTTTTGGTTCCACCCAAATTACTCAATGGTTCCTGAGATGAAGAACCATGGATATCAGGTAGGAATCAGAACCGAATAGAGAACCGATTTGTAGAACCGAATACCCGAATATATGTACATTTATATTTCAGATTAGATTTAGTCACTTAGAAAATTCTATTATCGGATACTTTTTTGTTTTACTGGGTATTTATTCTTTATCAGGTACTTTACGTCTTAAATTTTCGGGTATTTTTATTCTATTATCGGGTACTTCTCGTTTTATCGGGTATTTTATTCTATTATCGAGTACTTTTCGTCTTAAAATTTTGGATATTCTATTCTAGTATCAACAACTTTTTTGTTTTATCGAGTATTTTTAAAAAACATTCGCTGAAATACCTGAACCGATTAAGAATAAAAAAAATTCGAGTAATTTTTCGGTTCTCAAACACAGAACCAAACCAACCAAGAACTGATAGGAATCGAACCGTAACCGAACCGAAAATTTGAAAAGAATCGATTGTGTAGTAAAATTCAGGAACAGAAAAACCGGAACTGAACCGAATACCTGAAAATCCAACCCTACTGACCCCTATATAGTATGAACTTTGAACCTTTTATTGTCTTTGTTGTCTCTCTCGAACTGCGTGAAATCGTGCGAGGAATTTCTGGTAAACTAATCTAGTCGACGACAAGGTTAATTAGAGAGCATGTTAGATATGTTGGGATAACGTCATCACAACTGTTATTTTTTTATTTTTCTATAAAGTTTAATGTTTACAAATCTAGAGATAGTCCAAATTACACCAATTCAGCCCAATACCAAATCAACTAAACATCTACTAAAATTTCCAAATTCATAGTAGGTTTTCTAGGGCCTAAACTTGGTCCATACTCAAAAGCAGAGACTCTAAGAAACCTTAAACATGCGAAGGAGAATCCTTCAACAATGTTATTGCTGACTAGCTGCGCGACTCACCGGATGGTAGCTAGTGACCCGACGACGGCACTCTGAAGCGGAGGTGACACAGGACCTTCACAACCGTCCACACAGAACTCCAATTTATGAGAAGAGGAGGAGTTGGTCGGAGAAAATGGGTTCATAAGAAAAAAGTAGGTGTCCGACTAGTAAGAACCAATCGGCTTATCGCCGGGGTTGGCTTAGTTCCACCTTATGGTGACCATGGTTCCCGCACCACCGCCTTGAAAACGAAAACCCTTTACTCCGCCGACAAGAAAATCCGACTCGCCTCGAAATCCTTCATCACAACTGTTATTAAGGTGGGATTATCAAATAAGTATGTTCTAATTCTCTATATTTAAAGTTGAAAATTTCTTTTGTATTTCCACGCTTTTGTAGACCATGGCTATTAATTATTGATAGATAGAATGCTCATATTTAGTTTGATTTTATGCTTTCGTGCAATATTTGACTAGTGGAAGCACATTAAGGAAACATACTTAGCGTATATATTGATCTATCTTTAGTCAACGTTGAAGGAAGAGATAAAAGGAAAGTTCACAGAAGATTTGAGAAAGAGATTACGGTCAGGCTAAAGAAGATTCGGGACCAACATCTAAGGCCCCGTTGATTTCTGCATCTGAATGCAGCATTTGGAATGCAAATATTCAGATATTATTCGTTTGGTCTATTTATGATTTGTATCTGGATACAAAATTTGGGTACTAATTTTTTCATATGCAAAAAATCTGGATAGATTGGATGCTAAAAGAAAGTAGAGTTTGGATGTAAAATCTCGATCCAAAAACAAGAAAATTAGTTTTTTTTTTGCCAAAAACGTGGAAAAATGAATTTTCAACAAAAACGCAAAAACGCAATTTTCCGCGAACAAAACGAAAACGCGATTTTTCACCGAAAACGCAGAAACGCGATTTTCACTAAAAGCGCGGAAACACGATTTTCCGCCAAAAACGCGGAAACACGATTTTCCGCTGGAAACGCGGAAACGCGATTTTTCGCCAAAAACGCGGAAAGGTGATTATCCGCCGAAAACGTAGAAACGCGGAAACGCGATTTTCCGCCGAAAACGCAGAAATGCGATTTTTCGCGAAAAACTCGAAAACGCGATTTTACGCCAAAAACGCGGAAACGCGATTTTTCGCCGAAAACGCGATTTTTCGCCAAAAACGCGGAAATGAACAACATGAAAATTAATGTTGTTGTTTTTGAAAAAATGTATCTAGATATTTTTACATATTCAGAAACGAACAAAACTGCATCTATATGCAATATCAAGATGTCAAATGAAAATTTGAAAACGAACAACATCTTGATGTTCTTAGTGAAATATCCAGATGTTGCATCTAGATGCTACATCTGGATGATGCATCTAGATGCTACATCTGGATGCTGCATCTAGATACAGAAACGAACGGAGCCTAAATCATACCTTAAAACGACATAATTCGTCATCAAGTCAAGTAGATTGATAGAATATTTGTGATTAGGACTTCATTTTTGAAGAATTTAGTCTGTATAAAAAAGTAAATGTGTGTGAACTTGCCCGTTTATGTAGCAGATCACAACTTTTTTTTTGGTAGATCAAAACTATATAAAAGATATTTACACAAAAACTTGTTTTGCTAATTGTTTCCCACACTTTTTTTTCTTTTTTTGTAGTTCTTATAATTTTTAATAAAATTTTCACAAATAAAACGTAAGTTGATAAACTCATATTCCGAGTGTCATTTTAGTTTTTTCATACAGATTAAAAATTTCATTTTTTTCTAATAAAAATTATATTAAATATTCTAAATCATTCAATAAAAAAATACTGTAATTATTCTATTGGTTAAAAAATTAAACGAATTTGAATTCTGCATAAAAAACCTAAAATAACAATTTTATAACAAAAAATAAGAATGAAACGACACTTTTTCGAAAGGAGAAGAAATAATAAACATTATTTTTTATAGAGTCGATATAAATCTGCGATGAAAATGGGTAACAATTGAAGGTAATAATTGCAAGTGATATGAAGATTTGGTAACTTTGACTACTTGTTAGAAAAATGAGAAATTAAGATTAATTTCGGTTTAAAAAAGTATTTGTGGTTCATGTTTTTGTACTTTTTTTTGTCACCCAATACAAATGAAAATAATAGGACAAACTTAGAAAACTACATTAGTCACTCGACTCATTCATGTTGGAAGTGAAGAGCCCACTGATGTAAATACTCTACGTTGCCGTCGTGCCGCTTTGGTTAGGAAATCCGCATGCACATTCTGATCCCGCAAACAATAATGAAACTTCGTCTCGGGATGTAGATTCCGGTCGGAAGTCACGTCACGTAGCTCTATGTTAATGTCGGCCAATCATGTGGATTCTTAATCATTGAGACCAATTCTTTGGTGTCTGTAATGAAGGTATCGCACATTCTACTCATCTTGAGTAAATTCCTCATTGCCCACAATAGGCTTAGCAGCTCTGCATGAAGGGCAGAGAGGCACTGATGGAAGCCCCTTGAGCCCATTCACGTAATAGAGCATGTTGTGTCTTTAAGTATCCACCCTACACCGCATGTTATAGCGCCATGTTTCCAGGAACCATCAACAAGGCATACTACCTGTTGAGGGGCACGTGGAATGATAGTGTCTTTGTGTGGTTGTGTAGAACGTGCCACGGTGCTCGAAGTATGCGCATACATCCAGCCAGACGCTTCTTTTGACGCCATTGATAAAATGTCTGGGGGCTCCCAGATTTTCTCGTTAAATAATTTATCATTCCGCGTTTTCCAGATGTACCAGAAAGTCCATAAAAACTCATTCTGGACCTTGGTTATAGAGTCATTCCTTATTGAATTTCCATGTGAATAGAGATACTGAATATTTTCCAGTAGACTGTCTGATGGAAAAACTCCTAGATGATTGGGGATCGATGAGAGTGCCCAAGTTTGGAAAACCGGGGGGGGGGGGGGGGGGGGGNGGACATAAACATAGCATGGTTCACCGTCTCATCTGCCACTCCACACCTCGGACAGAGGCGATCAATCCGTAGGTTCCGCTTTCCTAGGGCTCAGTAACCGCAATTTCCCCTGAAATCACCTGCCATAGGAAATGTTTTAATTTTGGCGTTTCATCCTGTTGCCAAGCCTTTGCTTTGAAATCATTAATAGATAATAGATGATAGTTGACTGTAAAATGTCATTTCCTCATCTAGGTTTGAGACCAATCTTTCATACCCAGATTTAACTGTATAAGTACCAGTTTTTGAGAAGTGCCACTGCCAGCAGTAGTCGTCAGTCCCTTCTCTTGAGGGCCTGATGCACTGTATCCTTGATATAATCAGGACGGGGAACAATTGAATGTTTTTGTACTTTTCAAACTCTTGTATTATACTCATCGTAAGTTATATCAAAATGCTTTTCGTTACGATCCAGTGAAAATATAAAAAATAATATTTTACGAGGCATAATTTTACTCTTACCTCTTAACATTATACGGTGTCTTTGCCCAACACTATATATGTGTAGGGTGTTTTTCAAAAAATCATCACAAAAACATTAATAGAAATACTAATCACTTTTGAACCAAAAAACTCATCACCTCACTTTTATTAACTAAAAAGATATGAAAAATGTTAAAAAAAATTGAAACTTTATGATTTTTTTAAAAAGTGGTAGATTTGTAAAATTCAAAAGAGCTTTCATATAAAAAATTGGCAGATTGGCAGATTTGTGATTTTTTTAAGGAACAATTACATTCTAGTATACTTTTTTTAATAAACATTCTAGTATATCTAATACTAAAATATTATCATTTTGAGTGATTTAGTACTTTTGATGGACTTTCACTCTGAACAAATATCATTTTGCCCTTAAAAGGGAGAGAAAAATGGTATTGATTTGTCTTGGTAGATGTGGAAGAGAAAAAGTAATGTTTTATTTTTCATCCTCAATCTTTAAAATTAATTAGTTGAAAATATATATAT
>OVAV01002883.1:0-10553 GCA_900406375.1 Iberis amara
ACAATCCATTTCTTAATACAATTTAGAAACAAAAATAACATAGATAACATTACACCTAGAAACAAGTAGATAAAAAAGCAACCAAAAACACAGCTTAAAAGAACTTAGCATTGATTTCAATTTCAAGCCAAGCAGGTCCTCCTTATGAGATGTAAAATTGGATTCGTCTATCTTCAGTGACACTCAGATGCATCGATTGTTGTGAGTGATTTCAGCTTCTATCCACCAACCGTATAGCTGCATCAATAGTTGATCTTGCTGCCATACGAATGCAACCGTGTAAGCATTTAAGAGGATATGTGTAGCGTTGAAAAGAGACTGATTAAAGATCCATTCATTTCGTCATTTCCAAATGTGCCAAATTATCCATGGCCAAAGCAGCTTCGTAATATGAAACAGAGCGATCCTTTGACAGTGCAAGAAGATAATCAAAATTAGTGTAAAAGGAGCAGAAAACGAATCCTGAAGATGTTGATGGAATTTTTGCCAAAGCCTAAACTCTCTTAGCAACTTGACAATCAAAAAGTATGTGATTTATTGATTCCTCAGCAATTGTGCATAATGGGCAGAGGATATTCACATGAAAGCTCTGAGATTGTAATCTATCAGTTGATGCTAATGCTCCAGTTAAAGACTTCCATTAATATATTTTGATTTTCGGTAGTGTTTTCAGCTTCCAAACTGCACTCTTCAAATTATCTAGATAAGGTTGCGCATTGGACAAAGGATTACACGCTTGTGTGTCTAATTTCACTGCTAAATCATAACCACTCTTAATAGTGTAACTACCACTTTTGGTGAGGCTCCATGCTTCCCTATCTAATTTGTAAAGTGCAAGCTTAAATTTCTTGATGGTTTTGTCATCTTCCTATAACAAAAGGAATGTAACATTTCTTCTTTCCATGAACATGTAATAGAACATATCAGATTTGAAACCTTAAGCAGAACGTTGAAGAAGTCATTTAAGTTGAATGGAGCTCTCGGTGGGGAATGGGCCAGCCAAGGTATTGTCCAAACAAATATATCTGAACCATCTCCAATTACACGATACAAACCCTTGCTTAGCAGTTTACCTCCATGGATTATGCTCCGCCAAGCGAAAGAATGGCGTTAACCTATTTTTGCTTCAAGGAAAGCTGCATTAGGGTAGTATTTGTGCTTAAAAACCTGAGTTAGCAAGCTGTCAGAGTTATCTAGTAATCACCATGCTTGCTTTGCTAGTAAAGATTGATTGAAGAGTTCCAGGTCTTTAAAATCAAGGCCACCTGCATCTTTAGGACAACATAGATCCTTCCATGAACGCCAATAGATAGGTATCTTTCCTTGAGTTGTGTTCCACTAAAAAGCCAGCATTGCACTAGTTAGTTACTTTTTTAATGATTTGGAAAGTTGGAAACAGGACATAGCATAGACAGGAAGAGCCATTGCAATGGATTTCAGAAGTATATTGTTTCCTCCGTGAGACAGAAATCTCCCATACCAGCCTTGAAGTCTAGATTCTATTTTTTCTGAGATAAACTATAACAATTGTCTCTTTAAACAGCTAAAGCACTCAAGCAAACCCCAAGTAAGTTACAGCTCCACCCTCCTTTTGAATGCATAATAGATCTTTCAAGTGTTGTTTTAGCTCCACCTCCACCTTATCTCCAAAAGTAATTGACGATTTGTCGAAATGAATCTGTTGACTGGAAACTTCTTCGTATCTTTTGAGACATGACAAAATTTCTTCACAATTATTGATATCAACTCGGCACATGAAGAGACTATCATCCGCGAAGAGTAGATGATGAATAGAGGGTGCTTGTGGGGAGAGTTGTATACCTTTTATTTTGCCTTGGGACTCTGCTTAGTTTAGGGTATGGACCAGAGATTTTGCACAAATAATGAATAATAAAAAAGAGAGTGGATCTCCCTAACTCAAGCGTCTTTCCGGTTTTATGTAGCCATGTTCTTGTCCATTTAGAATAATCGAGTAAGAGATTGTCGTGAACAAGTCATTATCCATGAAACCCATCGTGAATCAAATCCTAGAGCTATGAGCATATCTTCTAGAAATTTTCATTCAACGCGATCATATGCTTTCGACATATAAGTTTTTATAGCCATATGGGATTCTCGACAGAAGGGGTTTGATCTAATTCCATGAATTGTTTCATGTGCAATCAGAATATTATCATGGGTAAGTTTCTTGGCAACAAAGGCCCCTTCCATTTGTGAAATAATCTCCGACAGAATGAGTCTGAGTTTGTTGCATAAAATTTTCGATAAAATATTATAAGGGACAGAACACAAACTTATTGGTCTGATTTCCTTCATATGTTTTGGAGAAGCAACTTTCGGAATCAATGTTATATGAGTGAAGTTTCATTCTACATGGAAAGATCCAGAAGTAAAGAACTCATTAATCTCCTTCATTAGTTGCTTTTTAACCAGATGCCAGAATTTCTGAGAATTTTTAGAAAAATAAGCTAGTCATGCCATCTGCTCTATGGGCTTTACTTGCTTCAGTCCCAAAAACTGCAGCTTTCGCCTCTGCTTCTGTCACTTTCAAGATTAGCTGCTGGTTTATATTATTTGTCACTCTAGGCAATAACGAGGATAATACATAGGCAGAGTTTGGTGGATTTGATGTTTTGAACAAGTTACAGAAGTACGAAACCGCAATTTCTCCTTATACCCTTTCTCGAAGTTTTCGTGGCCATTACCATCAACAAGCATTTGAATTTTGTTTCGTGACCTCTGTGTCTTGACACTACAGTGAAAGAATCTTGAATTCTGATCTTCCGCTTTCAACCACCACTCTCGGCTCTTTTGACGCCAATAGGTCTCTTCTTGCATATATGTAGTGTTCAATTGGTACTTTAGGTCATTCATTAAATTTAAGTCTGAGAATACCTTGGAAGATTCCAAACCCAGCTGTTGTCTCAGCTTATCAATACAAAAACGAGAATTTTGTGGATTGATTCTTTTCCACCGTGAGAGTCATCTTCTGCATTCAACAATTTTTTCAAATACATATTTGGGGGATCCAGAAGAGTTACGACAAGTATTCAATGTAGAAGCAGTGGTGGTTGAAGAGAGACATCGTCGATCAAAGGAAAACTTGCCCCTAAAGCTGTTTGTTTAATGTGCAAATTTCAGAAGGAAAGGGCGATGATCTGATTCCACTCTGTCAAAGAACTGCACATGACTTCACGGAAATAAATTAAACCATTCTGAGTTTCCAAGGCTACGATCCAGCCTGCATTGAGTCCATGTATTATTTTGATTTCCTGCCCAAGAGAATCGATTTTCTGAGCTGCTGATTTCTGTTAATTAACATTTGTTAATGACGTTTCTAAATGCCCAGAAAGTTTGATCATCTCTAATCGGGCCTCCCAATTTCTCTGAATTGTCAAGTATGTCATTGAAATCACCCAAAACTACCCAAGGTTGTTGTCTAACTAAGCCAAAATCTTTTAGTCTTTCTCATGACCGAGCTCTGATATTTTTGTTTGACTCACCGTAAAAAAACGTAAAGAAGACTATCTTAGATCCCATCTTCACTGTGGTATCAATATATCTTCGATCAACAAAAGTTATAGTGAGTTCTATACTACTTTTCCACAACAAAGCCAAACCTCCGTTTAAACCTATTGGATCCACAGTAAACAAATTGTCCTAACCCGTGCCTCTTTTAAAATTTTTGAGGACTTCCAAAGAACTTTTTTTTCCTGTAGGAACATTATGTCAAGAAAATGCACCCAGCTCAAATCTCGTAGACGTCGAACTGTCAGGTTGTTCCCAAAATCCTGACAGTTCCAACTCATTGTACTCATTGAGGCGCAGACGGGGTGAGCGAATAAAATTGCTCACCTACCGTCTTTGATGAAGAAGAAGGAGATGTGACATTCATCGGGGCTACCTTCTTTTTTGGAGACTCATCTAGGACAGAAACATCTCCAACACGTTTTCGTTTGTTAGTCTTTATATCTTCGCTTGCATTATCAGTCATGAAATTTCCTTGATCCTTGTTGGTTTCATCCACTTCAGTTATATTACAGTGTGGATGAAGGTGATCAGAAAATTTCTTCTTTGCCTTACGGATCCATTTGTTAGGTCGCTTGCGACGACTCTTACCGAGGGCTGAAGTCCCGGCCACAACAAAATTTTTAGAGCTAGCATTAAATACCGTTGGACTACCCGTCAAGGTAAGAGGGGAAGCTCTTGAGACTGTCAAATAGTTATCATTGGTAAGGGTATTAGGATGTGTAATCACCCTACCACTCGGAAGTGTTCGTGTGAGATTTGATGTCTCACTCTCTTCATAACTAAAGACATGGCTTTTCCCTTTTGAAAGATTTGGGACAATTAGAGGGGGTCTTCTTGCCAATTCCCTTAGCTTAGCTTTTAGGTTAGCTTGAACTCTCAGAAATCGCGCTTCTCTTTCAGAGGGGTCATTGGCTGATAAATATTGCATAATGGCATTTTGATCTTCGTTTGATATTACTTTCGGGAACGGAGGAAAGCTTGTGGTCCAACAGAAAATATGGATCCAAGAGCCTCGTATTCTAGTGTAATCGAATGGTGATGAGGGCTGCTTTGATTAACATCCTCTGATTTTTCTGAATCCATTGTACCTTAAGATTTGAGGGTAGGGCAAACAGATGCTTCATGTGTTATTCTTTGGCAAAACAAGCATCATTTTCAAAATTTTCTCAAACTCGTACTTGATAACCGCCACTCGTCCACAAGGTAATTTAAACGATCTTGATTTAAAAGCAGGCATGCGAACATCAAAATTTATTTGGATCCTGATGTAGTCTTGTGACTGAGATTCTTCCTGATTGTATGCAATTTCTTCAACTTTCCTAATTGCATCTCCATCTCTTTCCATGGTTTCAATATTGAAAACATCCAAAGGAAGGTTACGCATACAGACCCAAGTTTTGATGTAGCATAAGTAATCTGAAAGATGGTTTGGGGTCCAACGATCTACTGTTATCATCCAATCATCAAAGGACCATGGTCCTTTTGAGAGAACATATTGGATATCAGATTCATCTTCAAATATGAATTGGAATGTTACCTTGGTGAATGCAATTCCCCTGACTTTGCCTTCAACACGTCAAATATGTGGCATTTAGTGATGAATCGAGAAATTTTTTGTTTATCTGGATTGAGCAGGCGACCAATGACACTGTTTTTCAATCTTTGAGCCAAGTTAGTGTTAGAGGATTTAGGTAGTATGATCGGTAAATCATCTTTGATGGAAAGTTGATTAAGCGCGATATCAAGCTGATTTTCCATGGAGTATTGCGTGATATCGAGGAAGATAAGAAATTAATTTTCGATGGGTAGGATCAATTGGGATGAACAATGAGAGATTAGAGATAAAGTAAAAAAGGAAACAGAGATGAGCAAAGCAATACCAAATTTCAGGTGTTAGTAAATAGGGTGATGAGTGTGTGGGTGGTATGTCGGTGGAGACGGTGGTGGAGTCATATTTTGCGATGAGGAAAAGAAAGGAAAAGTTAACTGACGAGTAGGATACTCAAAATCGTGCTCCACTCCGTAGAGAGAGAAAACCAACTATACCATATCTTGATTTTCGCCGCTCTCTTTTCTTATTTCATAAGTTTTTCCATATAATAAATATTATTATAATAAAAATTAGTATAATAATATGATTTATTATGATATTTAAATAGTTATTTTATGAATTTTAAAATATAATAAAAACAAAATTAATTTAAGTAGTAATTTAGAATAAATATAAATATATTTTTAAAGTTATCTAACAATTAAAATAATTTTATAATTTAATTTTATCAATTTTATAATATTTTAAAGTTTAATGTTCTAGAAAAGCTTTATGAAAGCATAGAGATGATGAGCAATTAAGAGCATGAGCATTTGCTAAATGCTCAGCTAAATGTTTTCTTAAGTAAACATAATTGAATGAACATGTAACATAATGCTCTCCTCTATGCTCTACCAATCCAGGCCATAGTCTTGGACCCGCGGCGGCGGCTCCCTTAACGCCGGCCCCGGTCCGATCTGCTTCATTTTTCGTCTTTCTCAGCTTGAGGAGAGTTTCATTTGGTGTGGCTTCGCTAGTCCGGTGGGTGGTGGTCGTGGTGTTGTTGAGCCTCTACGCCGTCGTGATGAGCTTTTTCGGGCTTCAGTCATTGGTGGAGTCTCGTTTCTGCTCTAGGCGCATCCGACGGTGTCATCGACCTGCTTCTCCCGAGATCCTGTCCCGACCTCCTGCGTCGATCTGTCCTCGGCTTCGTTTCTCCGGCTTTAGGTGTCTTCTACGAGATTTGGTCTTGTGTTTGCTCCTGTCGGGTTAGCTTTGGCTGTCATGGGTTAGTTCTTAGCTAGGGTTGGTCTTTTCTCGGGTTTTGTCGATCTATCGTTCACCATCAGTGTCAGCTTTTTAGTATTCACTTTCATATCTCTCTCCTTGTATGTTTTCAATTTTGTTGTTGTTAATCTGCCTATGCTGGATTCGGTTATGAGTTTTTCTTTCTCTTTGGTTTGCGTTGTCTGCCTTGGTTTCTCCGACTTTTGCGGATCGTTATCTTCATCTCTTTTGATGAATCGTAATTCGTAAAAGTAGCTTTCAACCTCCTCTATTAGATCCAACCTACAGATTCAAAGCGAGTTATGTCTGGTTTCCTTGTCTTTTTTTGATCGGTGTTTAGTAGTGTTCAGAAGTCTACCAAACTATAATGAGGACTTGTGCAACAGAAGCTTCTCCAACGTTGTGGTTGATTTTTTTTGGCGGGTCTTCGTCGTTTCGTACTCTTGGGAAGTCATGGTAGTTGATTGCGGGCTAAAGAGTTTTATTTGCTCCCGAAGTCGTCGTTTCGTGCTCTTGTTTGTATTTCACATTGGCTGTCGATGTTGCAAGTTTTTGTCTTCTGAAATTTCGAGATTCTATAGTCGAATTCCGAGTAAAAAGTTTTCCGACGTAATATCATTCCACTAGATGAAAAAGAATGGTAAATTACTGTTGCTCGCGTGAATATTAGCAATTTGGTCTCCACGCGTGAAATGTTGACTAAATAATCCTTTGATATCGTTAAAATTGTCGAAAGATCCTCATAGTTTTGAAAATAACAATCACATTATCCAATCCAAGCATATAATCAGATAACCTTTAACAGAAGCATTCAAAAGAGTATATGAGCATTTTACCAGTACATATATCTGTCGAATGAAAGGTTCCAATATCAATACATAAAAGGAGATGATAAAACTTTCTATAGAAAATCTCGGAAATATATCAGACTGCCTGATCGGCATTGCTGCTATGCCAACCTTTACTGCAAGGCGGTATTTCCATGAACTCATCAAACTCCTTCACGTGAACATCGCAGCATTTCCACTGTCAACACAAAGAAAAACAATGATTACTCAAAAACACAAATTCAAGTAGCTAAAGAACCGACTGAGCCCAGAAAGGGTTACCCCTCTTAGTCTGTCGTGGAAGACCGCAGGACCTGGATGATAGCTACACGCAGACTCGTGATTGTCTCTCTCTTTGAAAGTTTTGCCACATCCTTTGTTTTTGCAAACTTGTGGCTGATTAATGTCTATAACAACCTTTTTGATTGGAGGTGCTAAGGATTCAATCTTTTTTTCATGTGCTTGTACTGGTGTGTTCAGAGGCTGCCTTATCTGTTCTGTGGGTTGGGAACCTGTGTGGTAAAGTACACAACGTTAGATAGAAATTTCTTGTATTCACAAGTGTGAAAATAATTTAGGTTAAAGAAAGTGAAGATGCCAACCATGGTCTGAGCAGAAGAAACCTTGGCGGCATCTGGAGCAAGAGTCTTTTGTTGCTGTAATGGCATATGGTGGAGATGAAGTGGGAATCGTGACAGGATGTTTTGGAGCTGGTTTGGCCAGAACAGGTTTCTCAGTTGTGTGTTTACCTGTTTTACATCTTCATTCGAAAAACCAAACAAAGTATCAAGAAACATGATGAAAGAGAGCATGAGTTGTTGAGTGAGGATATTATTACCCTGGAATTTCCAAGAACAAACTGAAATCATGACTTCTTTTCTTGCAGCAGCTCCACTCTTTCATTCCGTCGTGAAAAAATGGCTACAATTTTGAACATTGTCTAGCTTCAACATCCTGAGCAGATGTGTGTGAAACGAAAAATAACAAAAACGTAAAATAGTATTTGAAGAGTAAATTTGACTTACTCCCTGCTTGATCAAAAACCAGCCAAGCCCAGCCACACCGGAAAAAAAAGAAGTGGTAAATGAACATGAAGATAGGGAGACACAATTCAACCTCAAAGCGATAAATACAAAACAATAGAAAAGAGGGCCAAATGTTAGAGATGAAGAGCTGAACAGGTGCCAGAAGATGCATGATAGTAGCAATCTATAGTTATTTTCTTCCATAGATTGTGCTATTATTATAAGTCTAGCGAACTCTCCCATTAGTTTAGCAATTAGAGTATGGAAGCTGTGTTCAAGGCTACACCTATATGAGACATCCAAAACCTAATTGACCATTTGCATATCATACAC
The DNA here is from genome assembly GCA_900406375.1 of Iberis amara. Taxonomy (NCBI): domain Eukaryota; kingdom Viridiplantae; phylum Streptophyta; class Magnoliopsida; order Brassicales; family Brassicaceae; genus Iberis; species Iberis amara. The sequence goes on from OVAV01002883.1 coordinate 8,535, forward strand.
CTGGTCAAAGACTAAATTATCGACCGACATCATCAACATCCAAAATCCGCAAGAGGTTCAGCAAATGACATATTCTTCAAAATTGCAAGACTAGCTCCCAAAATGATCCGAGTCTCCTAGTTGTTTTAACAATTAAGGAGGATGACTAATTTAAGTGCTAGTGTTCAACATCAACATCATGCAGTTAGAAGTTTGGCAGAAACTAAGAATGCCTAGAGAAAAACGAAAGAATCAATTGACGAAGAAATGAAGGGAAAAAAAACGCACAGAAGCATGAAACTGGCAAGAACCCTCTGGATTATCGTCATCTGTGAACATGGCGTTGCAGCCAATACGTTCGCACCGAAGCTTCGTTGCAGATCTTACTTCCATTTTCTCTCTCTCTCTCTCTCTCTCTCTCAGCGGACAAAGGCGAGTGAAATTGTGAAGAAAGCGTACGAATTTTCTCAGAAGACGAATCCGCGAGAAAGATGAAAGGGGCTTTTCGTCTTTCACATAGTCTGGACTTGACCGGTTAATCGCGAAAATCACGAGAAGTTCTAAACCATATATGGGGAGATAACAAAAAAAAACAATGTTCTGAAAATCAGATCGAAGACCGAACTGGAAAGTTTTTGGTTATTAATCAATGTTGATCGGGTTCGATCGAGTTTGGTAACTTTTTAAAATTTTTATATGTATATAAAATTAGTACTATACTCATTTAAAAAAAAAAAGCTTCATAATCATAAAATTTGGATAAAATTAATTTTTGTAATAATGAATAAAAACATATATCAAGATTTTAAATCTAAAATCAACAACTAAAAAAAAATATAATAAACGATATGGTGTTATATTGTGAATATAGCACTTGACAATCATTTAACTATTTTATTGAATGTTCTAATAAGCTATTATGAACACTAAATTGTACTATATATTTTTTAAAAATATCAGAAAAAATTAAAATTTGGAATTAATGAAAAACTTGCTAACTAGAAATAAACTCGGTTTATCACGATTCAATTGGGTCGCTAGTTCATGAGTTTTTTTCGGTCTAATCTGGATTTTTAACCGGTTCGATTACATTTTGGTTTTTTGTCAACCCGACTTGGATATTCCTCTAGTTCGAGGTCGAACCGGGTTGGACCTCCGATCCGGTCCGGTTTTCAAAACATTGCAAAAAATGAAAAATATATAGTTAAGAGATGTATTCAAAAAATATTTTGAATGATTTAAACTTTAAAGTGCTTGAGATTTTACTGAGGTTTTAGATGATCTTACATCCTAGGTAAACCTTTCGATCTTCTTCGCCATCTTCTTTCTTGCCATCTTCTTCGTCATCTCCATCTACGCCATAAGGTGATGATAAGTCACAGGCTGATATATTGAACTAAATCTTTGATGGATCATGCACGCCATTTAAAAAATATGTCAATCGACAACATCATTGTGTACACTGGATTATTAGCATCGTGTACACAAGCGTCGTATACATATACTTCTAATGTCATGTACACTAGCATCATGTTCACATATTTCAAGCGTCGTGCACAATAATTTAATAGTATATTTAAAAAAATACAAATTAAATATCAGATTCTTAAGACCCGACCTCGTTATCCATCTCTGGCATCTTCTTCGTCACCTCCATCTACATATATTTTAAGTGTCATGTATACAAACAAAGATCTTAATTAGTATAATTTTTTATGTTAAAATGGTTATTGTTTGGCTTCATATTACTAGAAAATGTTTAAAAAGTAACTAAAAGACAGTAGAAAATAAAGAGAACTTTATTTTTTGTGTTCAAAACAAATATATGTTTATAGTGAATAAATTATGAATTTCGGTATAATTTTTAATTTTAAAAACGTATACTATCAATAATTGGTTTTGAAGAATGAAAATAAAAGAAAAATAAAATCTGTATAATTATTTAAAATGTGATACATAATAGGAGAGAAGGAAGATATAACTGACAGAAAAACAAGTTTTTTTTTATTTCATCTAGAAGGATAAAGGACATACCCCTAT
>OVAV01002884.1:0-10553 GCA_900406375.1 Iberis amara
GAAAAACAATTTTTACATAAAATAAACAAGAAATTTAAAAATATATATTTATTAATAGTTATTTATGGTAAACAAGATACACCATTTAACTTAAAATTGATATCTTCCTAAGTTTGGAATATGGTATTTTCCAAATATATGGTTTGTAGAGGAAGTCAAAATAAAGAATATAAAATTTTCACTCATAATAATTTTTTACACAAATTTGAGTACATTTTTAGAGGAAGTAAAAATAAGGAATATATTTATAGAAATTGACATTCCTTTAAAAATTTTGATGAAAAATGTAGATTTGTCATAAAAAAAATAATTGGCGCATATCCTAAAAACGGGTGGGTTTGACCCGGTTTTTTTTAAGTTAACCTTCTGGTCTGGGGTTCGATTCTTTAAACAGCGTTTCTTTTTTTAAAGTTAGAGATGAAATACGCGCGGGTTTTTAAAAACGGGTGGGTTTGACGCAGTTTCAAAACGTTCGGATTATTCAAAACGGTTGGGTTTGACCCGGTTTTTTGTAGAAAATAATCCTGCGAGTCTAGAGTTCAAGACTTTATACATGCGTTTCTTTTCGTAATTTTTTTTCTTACTTGATTTTTATGATAATTTTGGAGTATTATTGTTACATATTTTTAGAATGGTGATATTATTGTTACCTAATTTTTATATATTTTCTTACCTACTTTTTACGATTTTTTGGGTATTATTGTTATATTTTTTGGAATGGTGATATTATTGTTACCTATTTTTGTTATATCCAAAAATTTTCGATAACTAAATGAATAGTTTATTACAATAAGAATATTCTAAAGCTTTAAAAAAAATAATTGATTATATCGTAAGCTCTAATTGTTATTTTCATATTAAAGTTTACTATATATAGAGGTAGTCAACCTCAATCTTTAACACATTTCAGATTTTTAATACTTCTACATATTTTTTGAATGGTGATATTATCGTTACCTAATTTTTTATTTTCTTACCTACTTTTTACGATTTTTTTGGGGTATTATTGTTATATTTTTTGGAATGGTGATATTATTGTTACCTATTTTTGTTATATCCCAAAATTTTCGATAACTAAATGAATAGTTTATTACAATAAGAATATTCTAAAGCTTTAAAAAAAATAATTGATTATATCGTAAGCTCTAATTGTTATTTTCATATTAAAGTTTACTATATATAGAGGTAGTCAACCTCAATCTTTAACACATTTCAGATTTTTAATACTTCTACATATTTTTTGAATGGTGATATTATCGTTACCTAATTTTTTATTTTCTTACCTACTTTTTACGATTTTTTTGGGGTATTATTGTTATATTTTTTGGAATGGTGATATTATTGTTACCTATTTTTGTTATATCCCAAAATTTTCGAAATCTAAATGAATATTTCATTAAAATAAGAATATTCTAAAGCTTTAAAAAAAAATAATTAATTATGTCGTAACCCTTAATTGTTATTTTCATATTAAATTTTACTATATATAGAAGTAGTCAACCTCAATCTTTAACACATTTAAGATTTTTAATACTTCTACGGTTTTAGTTGAAACTTTTCGTAAACGTATTTACAAATATTAGTTTTACCGTTCATCAAAAAATTTATTGTTTGATTAAAATTTAGGAATATTAATAGTTTGTACTTGTTGTTCTCGATATTTTGGGTTTTTTGTTTTGCATTATAATTTCACTTCGTGTATAATTATATATAAAAGATGTTTACTAATATTAGTCTTCTAAATGTAGACAATGTGTCACACATTCAGAAGAAAATGCATCATGATTGAAGAAGGTAATTCAACATGAATCCAAGGTATCATGCATCATCGAGATTTGTTTTATTTCTGTTTCTTTTTTGTTCTTTTGTTTTTAAATATTTGTGAATTGTTTTCTTATAGTTATATAATGAAAGCTTCAATTATTTTTTTTATCATTTTTCCGAGTATTATGACTTTCAATGTAGAAAATGAATCTATCTCTTAAAAATAAAGGAAAAAGCATCATGATTGAACAGAACATTCAACATGAATCCAAAATATTAGTTTTTCTGATTTTTTATTTTTTTGTTTTTTTAATTTGTTAAGTATTCTATTATTTGACTGTCTATTTGTTATTTGTTAAATATCTAACTATATAACTATATATATATATATATATACATTTCGATGAAAAATGGTAGATTTGTCATAAAATAAATAATTGGCGCATATCCTAAAGACGGGTGGGTTTGACCCGGTTTTAGTTAACCTTCTGGTCTAGGGTTCGATTCTTTAAACCGCATTTCTTTTTTTAAGTTAGAGATGAAATACGCGCGGGTTTTTTAAAAACAGGTGGGTTTGACCCAGTTTCAAAACGTGCGGATTATTCAAAACGGTTGGGTTTGATCCGGTTTTTTTGAAAAAAATAACCCTACGGGTCTAGAGTTCAAGACTTTATACCTCCGTTTTTGTTCATAATTTTTTTCTTACTTGATTTTTATAATAATTTTGGAGTATTATTGTTACATATTTTTGGAATGGTGATATTATTGTTACCTGCTTTTGTTTATTTTCTTACCTGTTTTAGCGATTGTTTTGGGGTATTATTGTTATATTTTTGGAATGGTGATTTTGTTGTTACCCATTTTTGTTATATCCCAAAATTTTCGATAACTAAAGGAATATTTCATTAAAATAAGAATATTCTAATGCTATAAAAAATATCTAATTATATCGTAAGCCTTAATTGTTATTTTCATATTAAATTTTACTATATATAGAGGTAGTCAACCTCAATCTTTAACACATTTCAGATTTTTGATATTTTTGGTAGTTTTCTATGGTTTTAGTTGAAACTTTTCGTAAACGTATTTACAAATATTAGTTTTACTGTTCATCGAAAAATTTAATGTTTGATTAAAGTTTAGAAATATTAATAGTTTGTACTCATTGTTCTCAATATTTTGAGTTTTTTTGTCTTGCATTATAATTTCACTTTGTGTATGATAATATCTAAAAGATGTTTACTAATATTAGTCTTCTTATTATAGACAATGTGTCACATATTCAGAAGAAAATGAATTTATCTCTTAAAAACAAAGGAAAATGCATCATGATTGAACAAAGCATTCAATATGAATCCAAGGTATTAGTTTTTCTGATTTATTATTTTTTTGTTCTTTTTAATTTGTTAAATATTATATTATTTGACCGTATATTTTTTATTTGTTAATTATATAACTATATATATATATATATATCAACAATGCAATACAAATATACAACACTTAATATATAAATATATATACGGATAATTACAAAATAAAAAAAAATAAAACACAACACATATATTATAAAATTAAATTAAATTTTATTGAAACATGTTATGTATATTTTTGCATTAAATACATATTACATCTTTAATTTTTAATAAAAAAATAATCGATTGATAAATACAAATTTAATCATTTAATATATCAAAATATAAATTTTTAGAAACATATTAATTAACATATACAAGATTTTAAAAATAAAAATTAATTTAAGTGGCAAACTTGTCGGTAGCTAATCAATAAATTGTGTTCAATTTATAAACGTGTTTCTGTTTCTGACTTGGGTACACACAAAATTAAAATTGGGCCATCCTTTTTAATCTAGTGGTAGGTATGGTGAGAGAATTGAGTCTACTTAAATACTAATCGTACTTCTTCTTCTCCAAAATTAATGTAACTAACCGAAAAGAAAAGAAAAGAAAAGAAACGGAAATGGGAAAAATATTTGCTCTGATTACAATTTTAATGAGTAGTTTGGTTTTGACTGTGAGATGCAGCAGAAAAGATTTCCCAGAGGGATTCGTCTTCGGAGCAGGGTCCTCTGCTTATCAGGTTCGCATTTGTTTTATTGAATCTGAGGAAGAAACTGTAGTTGTAGACTTGTAGTCAAGTGAATAAAATGTAATGGTGTCTTTCTCTGCTCTGCTAGTGGGAAGGAGCTGTTGCTGAAGATGGAAGGTTGCCTAGCATCTGGGATACACTTTGTCACTCTCGTAAGCTTTCATTTTGAAAGAAGCATTATTATATCACAACTTTTTATCGGCTCTGCTTGTATTCTTCTTTCTTATATTTTGCAGGTAACATTGGTAACGGAGATATTGCATGTGATGGATATCACAAGTACAAGGAAGATGTGCAGTTGATGGTGGAAACTGGCTTAGATGCCTTTAGATTCTCAATCTCTTGGTCTAGGCTAATACCTAGTAAGTCTTCTTCTTATAAAACTCTTAGTGCCACTTGGTATCCAAGTTTTTTTATGAGCTCTTCTCTCATTAGATGGAAGAGGAACTGTTAACCAAAAGGGTTTACAATTCTACAAGAACTTCATCCAAGAACTTATAATCAATGGTAACTAACAACCACAATTTTTATTTTGTGTTTGAGTTTTGCTTTTTATTAACTTGACCTATAACTAAATATATATTAGGAATTGAACCACATGTTACACTGTACCACGACGACCATCCTCAGTCTCTGGAGGATGAATATGGAGGATGGCTCAACCGCAAGATGATGTACGTTTTTTTCTTTCTTTTACATATCTCATCGAAATAATTTTGATGTTATTTTGCCATTGCAGCAAAGACTTTACTGCTTATGCAGATGTTTGCTTCAAAGAATTTGGGAATCACGTCAAATACTGGAACACGATCAACGAGGCTAATATATTCGCTCTGGGAAGCTACACTGATGGGGTTTCACCGCCTGGTCATTGTTTTAAGTGCTCCCCAAGCTCAGGGAGTTACTCTTCCGTCGAAACATACATCGTAGGCCATAACATGTTACTTTCCCATGCCTCTGCTTCAAGACTATATAGGCTAAAGTATAAGGTAATTCTTTATAGAACTTCCATAAAATAAGTTTTGATTGTAGTATACCATTAAAATTCGAACATATCAAATGAATCCATTTTCCTAAAATACCATAAACATCAAAAATGTATTTTTAAGGGTTTCAAATTAAAAATTTTGGGTGTATATTTATAGTTTCGTATTTAGGGTTTAGTTTTTAGTATTTTGGATTCAAGTTACATTTTTGATGGTCCAAAAGCTGATTTTAATTTTGTGGGTTTTTTGGTAAAGTAGCTTTTCATAATTTTAAAGTACATTTTTGAGTAGTGTATACAATTTGCACTTTGCAGAATAGGCAAGGAGGTTTGGTAGGTGTAAGCTTGGCGGCAGTAGGAATGAAACCTTCTACAAGCTCCAATGATGATGACATTGCAACGCAAAGAGCCATGGAATTCTACTTAGGCTGGTGAGTTAGGCATAAATGTTTTCAAAAGATCTTGAAAAGAAATTAGCCTGATGAAGTGAATATTTCTTCTTTAAAACTCAGGATGCTTAAGCCTCTAACATATGGAGAGTATCCTGATAAAATGAAAAAATCTGTTGGATCAAGAATGCCAATTTTCTCAGAGGAAGAATCAGAACTAGTTAAAGGCTCATCTGACTTCATAGGAGTCATTCATTATCTTGCTGCCACTGTCTCAAAATCCAAACCCAATCCTTCTCTTTCCGGAAAACCCCCGGATTTCTACTCCGACATGGGCGCATCTTTGACATGTATGTCTCAAACTCAACTCTTTTTTTTTTCCTCGAAATCATGTTTTTGCTAATTATCTCTTCTTTGTTTTACTACTTCAGTCATTGGGAACTTTTCAGCATTGGATGTAAGACTTAATTCGAAGATACTAATTAAATATTATTACCACTCCATCTTTTTTCTTACTTGTTATTGTTTTTTGTTGTTTTTGGACAAGTATGCTGTTACTCCATGGGCTCTTGAAGGTGTCCTTGATTATATAAAGCAGAGATATGGCAATCCTCCTGTCTACATTCTTGAGAATGGTCTCTTTTCTGATCTCTCCCTGTCTTTTGTTTTTGTTTCTTTTATTCGCCTGCTCAATTATCTTGCCAATTCAAACGAATAGGTACACCGGCGTCGAAGAAGCAGGACTGGGAGCACCAACACAATGACACATCAAGAATTGAGTTTTTACAAGCTTACATTGGTGGTGTTCTCAATGCAATTAGGTAAGTAAAGTGTTTATTACTGCATCGTCTCTTCTCAGCTTTGGGCCGTGTCATCAAGCAATATTGTATATTACTTTTTGGTAGGAATGGATCAGACACGAGGGGCTACTTTGTATGGTCATTTATGGATTTGTACGAGCTAATCACTGAAGTTGAGTTTGCATTTGGATTGTACGCTGTCAATTTCAGCGATCCTCAGCTCAAGAGATCGCCAAAACTCTCTGCTCTTTGGTACTCTGATTTTCTCAAGGGAAAAACCACCCTTCTTGGTTCACCATACAGCTTGTCTTCTTCCTCTTAGGAGTACTGTTGCATTTATCCATCATGTCCAATGGTTCCTTTGTGTTTATGAGAAATGTAACGCTCAATAAAACCGTAAAAAAAAAATTATTGGTATTCCATTGAAAATCCATCAGATTGATATCTATAAAAATCAAACTCATAGATCACACAACTACAGAAAAGAAAATCTGCAGTTTTTCAAAATATCATCTCAACTATGATATTTTTCTTCTAAAAAAGTCATATTTTTATCATAGATGAACGAACCAATGGTGCATCTAGAGTCAAATTTACTTAGATACGAGTATGCAAGAAGTATAGACGAGTTCATGCAATTAGCTTGTCAACAACTTTTAGTTCGAAAAATTCGTAAGTTGAAGAATCCATGTTCAATATACAAAAATTCTCACAATTTTATGACTGATTTAGTATGGGATCACTTGTATTACAATAGGTTTATGACCGGTTTTATGATTATGTATATGCATGGAGAAAGATCATAAAGTAGTAATAGCAAACCATATGTTGTAAGTTTAGAAGAACAACTTAGAACGAAAGTAGATTTTGGCACCGATACATTAAAAATAAAAAATGATGCATATCATGGTAATCTGCAATCCACGAGTGTAGAACAAAAAGAGGAACTAAATTTAAAAATCACAAATATTTTTGTATGTCATATGGAGCTAAGCAACTATTATATAGCGGATGTAGGGAAGACCACTCATCTTTATCATCTGCAAGCAAATTTATGACCATAAAAATGATGCGATAGCTAATTTTTTTGTCCAAGTACTACGAAGTTCAAAACCTTTTTGTTGGTCTTGGTATACCGTAAGAGATGATTGATTTGTGTATCGAAAACTATATGATCTAGTAGAGAAAAGACAAAAAAAACATCACAAGATGTCATTTTTGTCGCAAACCTCGATATTAAAAAACTGGCGGAAAAGTTCATATCCCACATAAGTGGATATGGTACCTACCATTAACTAAAACGTTTAAGAGATTATATCAATCATAGCGTATAGTCGTTGGGACACTGAGATGGCATGTAAAGCATACACCTGAATGTGAGATGACTCATCCTTCATATGCAGAATCATAAATTATATATATAGCACCTTTAAAGCATCGATCATCAAAGGAGCATCATATCAGTTAAGGTAAAAGAGTAAGTAAAACCAAATAAGGTCAAGGAAGATCCTCAAATAATTCTTGTTTTGGAGTCAACCCTAATGCTGATCTAGGTTGATATTTGTGCGCAAGTCAAGCTAGCGACTTTAATACAAGTGCTTGGTGGGAGGCAACTTACATAGGTTAGTTTTTCTTCTCTTCCTTATGGTTAATTTCCATCCTCTTCTTTTCACACTTGGACGATGTGAAGTAAGTTTAGGGGAAGGTGTTGGTTGTGGACTAACAATTTTCTTATGTTTTTACTTTTGGTGAAACAATATTAAAAAAGAAAAGAAATTATTGAGTCGATGGAAACAATGAACAAAATCTATGAAGATTTTAAACCATTCCCTCCTCCCCAACTTGTTAGCTCTTTAGTATGATACCTGAATTTATACATCTTTTTGTCCGACCTCCTAAACTATTCGATCTCATCATTTTCACACACATGTGATCAATTATCCTAAACTGCGATTTCAAAACTAAAAACGTGATTAAAAATTGCGTTTGGTGGATAAATTAAACCAAACCAACTAAACCCGATTTTGATTTTCTGTCTAACTAAAGATTGATATTTGTGTTGTGACTTCCGATTTGAGCTCTTCTAATGGAGTTTCTTATTCCTCAAGAATGGTACACAGTCCTCCAGTTCTAGCACTTTTTAGTTCTGTTTTCAATCTCTCAATCACATCATTATGCTCAAACTCATCATCTGAATCATATACTTCTTCTTTTTCAAAACTCATATTCAAATATTCTTCTTGTTCTCCTCCATAGGTAATATTAGAAATGTGGAAAGTTGGGTTGGGTTCTATAAACCCATCATCATCGAACAAGTTTTCCTCACTAAAATTCATGAACTCATAAACCAACATCTCTTTAGATTGTGATTTCTCAAAAAAATTTCAATTATAAAAGGTTTCTCCAAAACGATGGAAGTTGTTTTCGATTCATCAGAGAAAGTGACCATCTTTTTCTCTTGAAAAGCAGATGAGTCAAACAAAATAAAGCAAAAAACTATAGGTTCTTATACAAAACTAGTGATACTTTTGCTTGACAAAAAATCGCAGGTGTGTGAGAAAGTTGAAGAAGAGAGCTAGTTGAAATGATTTAATGGTTTTATTGATTTTTGATTTAGAGTAGAAAGCATGTTGTTAGTTAGGTGGCGGTAAACAGTCTATTTGCAGTGGTTGTCTAGGATTAGTGTCTTTTAGTTTTTGATGTCTAAACTTGGGGTTGCTGAGATTCTGAGAGTTCATGTGTGGTCCGGTTTCAAACCTCTTCTCTGGATTTGATTTTTGCTTTACTTGAGGACAAACAAAGATCTAAGTCTGGGGGAGTTGATATTACTCGGTTTTAATGCCTTATAGTGGATATTTATATTTGCTATTTGGAATCATCCGAGTGTTTTGTTTGTTTATTTGACATATTTTCAGGATTCTAAGTGTTCGGGACGTTCTAGAGCAAAAAGATGGATTTGTGCACAAAAGGGTAATTTGACATATGCAGATGCAGAATCCAATAGAAGAGTTTTCCAACGTTTGAAGATGTTCCCATAGATCGATGAAGCTGAAATTTTGACACAAGATAGCCACGTGAGTTATCTTTGGTGCAATCCATTGGTGCAATTAAAAGTTATGGCGATTTTACTGAAGACTGGTCAAGCTGTCTCGTAGAAGAAGCATGTGCAGCACGTGTGAAGAGATCGATCCCTCCTTACAGGGATCGATCAATCCAAATCTCCTGGAGTTTTACGTGGCAAGAGATCGATCCCTCCCTTGAGAGATCGATCGATCTGAAGAAGAAAAAAAATAAGAGATCGATCCTTCCCTAAAGGGATCGATCGATCCCTACACCCGAGTAGAATTTGAAGAATGTCAAATTACGAGATCGTTCTCAACCTTATATGCAGTTTTTCTTATTTTAATTAGTTTTAGTTTTTCTTTTTCTCATACCATAAAAGGCCTAGGCTTGTGTTATTTTCTTTTTACGCACTTTTTAGATTTGAGAGCTTTTACAAAGAGACTGATTCCAACCCTGTATTTGGAGAAGAATTCTGAACTCTGCCTTTTTATTATATTGATCTGGTTTTTGAATATATGTTCTTCTTTGATTAAGCTTTGTGTTAACTTTTCTATGTTTGAGTAGTTCACTAGTTTGGGTTTAGGGTTTCCCAGGAAAACCAGGTTTGATAGTTAGGGTTTTAACATAATGGATTGATTTGTTAGGTTCTTAGTCTAGATTTGTTCTTAATGTTTGAATTAGATTGATCACCTAGTTCATTGATATTAGATTGATAAACGCAAAGAGATTTGGTTTAGAGATCTGATCTAATCTAGCTGAGTAGATGTTCTTGCTTAGCGAGAATGTTGTCTTGAATGTCTATGAACGATTGAATATGAACTTAATGCTTGATTGAAATATTAGACATGTGAGAGTTTATTTCTAATAATTCAAACATAGGGCTTAATACTCCGAGAGAAGATTAATCTAGTTATGTATTTCATGTTGAGAACTATTTTCAATATCAAATCATGCATGTTAACACCTGAGTTTCAAACCTGAATACCTGTGAAATTCCCTAATGCTTGACGCTTTTATTTTATTGATTTACAACACTTTTAATTATTGCATTTAACTCTGTTACGAACAACCTCTTATTATGTCTTAAATTGATTTGATTTAAAACTGAAAGTCGTGCTTATCTGGTCTTTGTGGGATTCGACCATTTACAATACTATAATGATATGTTCTCTGCAGTATAGATTTAGGAATTAAAATATGAACTTATCATTTGGCCAAAGAGGTTTATATACAATTTCCTCTGGTTTTCATACCAAAGATAAAAAAAGGTTTTCCGTTAAAAAAATCTCTTTACAGTCTTAAAAGTTCGGTCATGCTCTTCAACAATACGTGTTTCAACAAAATACCTCAGATTACTCGATATTTATCTATGCTAATAATGGCACCCGTCTTCATGTGTTATTATATTACTCCCTCTGTATCAAAATAATTGATGTTTAAGGT
>OVAV01002885.1:0-10552 GCA_900406375.1 Iberis amara
AGCCAATTTTTTGAGGGATATCTTGCCAGAGGATAACATTTCTCATGGTTCATATTACAAGATACAAAAACTTGTTTTGGGGCTTGGATNATCGTATCAGATTATAGACGTGTGCATCGACAATTGTATGATCTATTAGAGACGCGATGAATACCAGACAAATTGTCGATTTTGTTGCAAACCAAGGTATAAGGATACAAGCGGTAGAGTTTCATTACATTACCAGATGATGTGGTATTTACCACTAACAGATAGGCTGAACATATTGTATCAGTCCGAGAGAACAGTTGCGAGAATGAGATGGCATGCTGAGCATAGATTTTATGGAGAGATTAGATATCCTTCGGATACAAAAACTTGGCATCATTTTCAACATTAAAATTATCAAAAATTTGATTTCATATGATCGTTATAAGCGAAACTGTTTATGAAACTTATAAGATGTTTAGCGATAAAGTTTGAAATTACTACACATCAATATATGAATTGTCAATTATGTTTGATTACTAAAGAATTGTAACACTAAATGTGTTATCATTCGTTTGTATTCATAACCCTAATAACTAATTACAAAAAAAACAAACCCTAAATGAATCTTTAAATCATATTTTATTATTGATGGATTTTTTGACGGATCAAATCGACCCGTCAAAAAGTTTTCGTCTATTCTTCGAGTTTACTGACGGACTTCATATGATCTGTCAGTAAATTCAACCAATCAGAAGGCATGCAGATCCATCAATAGATCCTTTAATAATCCGTCAATAATTATTGACGGATCCAAAAGATTTGTCACGTTTTGACTTCCAAAAAATTTGGAAACACGCAAAAATTTAATTTTTTTGAGAATTGACGATTACTTATAAATTTTTCCGTCAATAATATCGAGTATATAGTAAAAAAAACAGACTTTTTTCTTCATTTCTTCGCGAAAACAAAGAAAAAATGCTCTAATCTCTCTCAAATCGCTCATTCTCACCAATGAATTAGGTAGATTTAGGTTTATTTATGTTGTTTTGGATGAATTTGAATGGTTAGTTTAGGATTTGTATGGTTAGACTAGGGTTTATGAAAGTTTTTAATATTGAAAAATTTAGGATTGTTAGATTATGTTTTGAATGAGTTGTTTGGGTTGTTATGATTGTTAGATTGTTAGGTATTGTTGAATTGATGATTTGGAATGTTTAGGGTTTTGAAAATTTTATGATTTTGGATGTTTGATGATTTTGAATGTTTTGGATTGAAAAATTAGATGTTTTGTATATTATGATTTTCATTTGTAATCATGATTTACGATGTTAAGGTTTTAAGTTTAGTAATTTTTAGATTATAGGTTTGTTTAATGTTAAATGTTTTTAATGTTTTGATTTTAAGTTTAAACCTTAAAATTAAATATTAAATATGCAAATTTTTAATTGATATTTTTGTATAATTTTAAAATTATATAATTATAATATACTTTTAAAAATAGAAATGTAAAATTCAACTAAGAATAATAATATTTATTATATGTATATATATATATATATAAAGATAGATTAATTATATAATTTTTTATACATTTATTAATATGAGACTAACATTAATTTAACATAATCGTAACCTGAGTGGGTACGGTCTTTATATGGCATGTCCTGGAGGGTTGACTTCGGCGCCTCCTCCATTTCCTTCTGCATCTTGTCCTGAGACTCAAGTTTATGAGTCCCAAACAATGCCTACAGTAGAGCTTCTGCAACACTTGACGTTAGAGCAGCTTTTCGTGCAACCTGGACGTGAGAGGTTGCCACTTCTAGATCCATCAGAATTCAGCGAGAAGACTTGGTTCAAACAGATGGATAACGGTATCAATAAGTGCATCATCATTATGCACAATCTTCTTAACAATCCGTATCTGAAATTCAAGAACATGCCGCTAGAGGATCAGGTGATTTGGTTCCGACATTTCGCAGTTAGAAATATAGATTACATTTTTATAGTTTAATTTAACAACAAAATTTAAATATATATAGTTATTAACATTAAAATTTTAATCATATAGCAAAAATTCAATTGGGTTAATGTTATTATTGCTTTGGTTCAGAAGGAGTTCAAGAGGAGAGCGAACATGGTTTACAGTAGCCACTTCCACACGTGGAAGACCACTTGGAAGACGCAAGGAAAGAAAGCTGTCGAGGTCCCCGACACGATCTTCAAGAATCTCGTAGAGTATTGGGATAAACCCGATACTAAAGCCTTATCGGCTACAAACATGCATAACCGTTACAGCAACCGTGACGATAGGGGATACTCGCCTATAAACTCGGGTGCAAAGAGTACGGTCACTCACGAGGCTGAGATGGTATGACTACGCCTTTAATTGTAAATTTCATATTTAAATCAAAGACTCAATCTAATTAAAATTTTAATATTTAACCAGTTTCGTCGGACTGGTCAGCGGCCGACTCCATTAAGCTTATTGAGGAGGTGCACACCAACAAGAAGACCGGACAACTTCAGGATCTTATTGCTCGTGAGGTCTGGGCTACTTAGCAGACATCGGATGATGGTGACCTCCCGCTGGAGACGTAGTACGAGATAGTTGTTGAGTTAAGTAATATTTAAATTTTATTTTATATTATTTCATTATATATTCTAATACTTTGTATTTTGGTTTTTTCAGACGGCGAAGAAGGCGAAGGGGTGCGTGTTCGGGTTCGAGAACATGTCTCGCTACTGTTTACCGGGATCCCAACCAGCGAGGGATCCTTACAAAGACAAGGAGATGAGGAGGAAGGACGCAGAGGTAGCGGAATTGAAGAAGAAGAAGGTCGACGATTTGCAGGCTGCACAAGTCGAGCGGGACGCTCAGTTCGAAGCTCAACAAGCTCAGATTCAAGCTATCATGGACTAGGTTAATAGACGTTTCTAGGAATAGATTTTTGTGTTGTAATTTATACTATTTTAGGATTTTAATTTTTTGAATTTAATTTTAATTTATGAATAGTTTAAGTTTTATTTATTAACTATTTTTATTATTAGTCAATTAATAATGAATTACTTAATTTAATAAATTTAATAAATTTTTAATTTTTAAATTTAATTATCTTCAAATCCGTCAGAAACTACTGACGGATTATTGACGAAATATTATTGACGGATTATTGACGAAATATTAATGACGGATAGTTTTCATCAATAATATTTCGTCAGTAATTGTTGACGAAATTATTGATGGAATCCAATACTGACGCGCTAAGACTGACAGACGGATTCTTTCAATAATCCGTCAAAAACACTCGTTTCTGACGGATTATTGACGGATTTACCCGTTAGTCCGTGCGTGTTTTCTTGTAGTAATATACTTATGGTATATAATATGTAACTAATTTTATGGATGTTGTGGACAACACGCGTTCATACTTTCTTTTTGTATTTAGGGGGTTGTCATTTTGATGGACTAAATCCATCCACGGTTATCATTTTTTGATGGATATGAATCACTCCACAAATTTCTAACTTGGTGGACCAAAATTGTTGGTATGGGTCAAGCCCATGACGAGGCCGAGGAGACTTTCACCCCATTATCATGCCCACCAGATTGAAGATTGAATCCAAGACAAGCTAGAAGGAGACAGTGCCAGAACCACAGTGACTAGTGGGTCTACTGCCGAACTGAGCAGTGACCTACGACCTACACTACCGAGCTTGAATAGTAAGCCTATAAAATAAGCCTAAATCGAGCCGAGCTAATGCCACTATAGTCAACCACTTCGTAGCTGAATGATGACAAGAAAGATTATAAAAGGAGTGCTCCGGCCATTGAGAAGGGGTCCTGCGAATCTTAGAGAGAGATTAGAGAGAGAATCGCAATTGTAATCTTATCTTCTCGAGCTCGTCTATCTTGTAGACGACCTTGCTTCGTTGTGTAACTCTTTCATTTTCAAAGACGAACTCAAATCGAGAGATCATTGACCCTTGATTCAATAAAAATCCATAGACATAAATTGCATAGGGACTTAACACTTTATGTAGACATAACCTTATGTACAAGTAAACCACATCAAATAATGTATCCACAAAACATGATTACTGTAAGAACATGTTTCTATATTTATAGTAGACATAAACTCGTACCAAAGAATATTTATAATGCAAGTCTACGAAAATTAGCTTAAGAAACAAATAATACGTAAATTGATTTTATGTCTATGAAAAAGTCCATAAAAATGTTAAATCATAAAATCTTTGATTTTCCTGCATAAAAAGATTGGTCCTTGAATCTTTGTCAATAAGTCAATTAAAAGGTAGTACACATAATTGGTCCATATTGATTTAAAGCTGATCGATATTTGAGATTGTAGGGTATAAGAAAAAACTCTTCTTATTAACTATAAGAAAATAACTCGAAACTTAAAGCTCTCAAAAATTCTCATAAGTTATGCCACAACTAGGTATCTCTTTATATAGTCTCCAATTTCCTATTCATAATTAGATTTCTCATAAGTTTAGATAACTCTTAAATATATATATCTTAGATAACTCCTAAAATATATTAGATAATCTCTTAAGTTTATCTTATCTACACAAATAGAAAATATTTTTTGCTTGATCCTCAAGCTATTTTCAAGCTTATTTCAACATTCTCCCCTTTAAGCTTGATCCTATCATCTTCAATCTTTTGAACACCAATGAGATCTCTCATCTCTTTAAATTTAATCCTTCCAAGTGCTTTACTTACTATATCAGCCTTCTGCTTATTTCCTTGACCATGAAACACCAGATTCTTGGTAACTGAAATCACATATTGGTTATCGATCTTAATCACGATCTTTTCGCATGGTAGGCTACTCAATTCGCTAAATAGTTCTTGAAGTCATATATCTTGTCCAGCTGCTTATGTTCCTGCCATAAACTCGGCTTCACATGATGAAAGTGTCACAGTCTCTTGTTTTTGTGAGCACCACGAAATCGGACTCTCTCCAAGATAGAGTATATGACATGTTGTACTCTTGTTGTCGTCTTATAGATATCTTAGACATTGTTTCATTGCAACTCCATGTGATTCCCTTAGACTCTGCATATAGCGGCTCAATACTCCCACACAATAAGACAAGACTGACCTCGTGTGAAGCAAGTATCTAAAACACCCAACATTCTTCCTATACTGTGTGGCCTCTATCTCAACTTTGTCTTCTGCTTTAGACAACTTTAACGTGGATTCCATTGGTATGTGGATCGGTTTACAGTTCTTCATTCCTGCTTCTTCTAAAATCTTCAAGGAACACCTCTTCCTTGTTGCTAAGGAATCTCGTCATTTAAGCTCTCTTTTTTCCTGAAGAACTCTTTGATATTCACTTTCTTTATCAAGGCAACTTTGCTCAATATGTAAAAGCTCATCAATCCTTTTTAAAAACGAAACCTCATTGGCCTTAAGCTCCTCGTTTTCACAAACAACAGCCTGCAATTCATTTTCTTTAACCAACAAACTTTTATTGAAATTTGATAGCTCTTCTATCCTCTTTTCTTTATTAAGGAGTTCCTCATGCACCTTCGACAACTCTTCAATCCTTTTAAGGTAAGCAGACTTTCTTTCTCTCCTTTCAAGATCCAATTTGATCTCCAACTTCACAGAATCCAAACTCCTTAGTTCTACTTGGACATGTTCTATCTCTTTTCCTGTCGTTTCCTTGAGGGACTGTATTAGCTCCTCTTCCAAATTCTTCTCTTGCTTAAAAATTTTCCTTAGATTCTCATTTGTTTTCTTCTGTTGGAACGTAAATTCTTCACAACAATTTAAACAAACAAAAAGTGGAGGCAAGTATATGAATCTTCTATCTTTACAATCTCTAAACCAGTAATGATCATGCCTACGCTAGGGTCTGAATCATTATTTTCTTCATCCTCTCTAACTAGATTGCATCTAATGGTCTGAAATTCTGAATTTTGTGGTACCTCAAATTTAATATCCTCTCTAGATACATCACCATGAAAAACATATCTCTGATTCTGAATACCAATATCAACGTAAAGATCATTCGCAAAATCAGATTCTTCACTACTGTTACCTTCACGATCAGATAGGGCATCACTGTAACCACCTTTATTCTGGGTAGCTCGATCTTCCCAATCTGCCTCCAATCTCTTCTTCAAAGGCACTTGAAAAACATATGGTTTTCTACTTGCATAGCCACGATAATCTTCCCCTAGATTAGATTTTCTCCTTTTTTTAGTTGACACACTTAACTCCTTTCGGGTATCTTCCTCTTTATCACGCTGTTTACTCTTTTCTGTATTTTGGCCTCTTATTCAAGTTCATTAGTGTGTGATACACTGTTCGGACCTTCTTGTCCTTCTCTTGCTTCATTTTCATCCTTTTCATTGTTTTGTTCATTCAGCTCATTCTCTTCTAGCTCTTGAATCCCCATATTCACCTTGTGTAGGAGATTCTTTAACCTTTTCGTCTTGACTAGCAACCTTCCATTATGATCTTTCATAATGAGACATTATCCTTTCATCCTTATGTCACATCTTGATTTTGTTACTTGAACCAAACTGATGATATTACTTTTAAGATTTGGGATATAATAAACTTCGGTCATTACTCTAGACTCCCCTTTCATATCAACAAAAGATATAGATCATTTTCCTTCAATATCGATTCGCGAGTTATCCCTAGATCTTACTTTTTCAGTGACTGGGCGATCAATTTTTGTAAAATACCTTGAATCTCCCGACATATGATTGCTAGCTCCATTGTCGAGATACTAGATATCTTTATCTTCAGCGTTACCCTCATACTTGTTTGGTATGCATCGTTCTTCGTTTATATACACTTCTTCATGCATCATGAGTTCTTCAGCATCTTGTGTATCATCTCCCTTGTCTTCTAACGCTTCTTGGAGCTTCAGCAAACGATCTGGGCACTTTGATGCAAAGTGTCTTGCCTTGTCACATCAATAACATAGGACTTTTGACATGTCTCTTTCACCGTTGGATCTTCCACGGCCTCTCCCTCTTGAGTTGAAACCTCCTCCTCGACCTCTGTTTCCAAACCCTCCATCGTCATTGGTCTGTTGTGATTCCATGTTCGAATACATCAATGTATTTCGTTCTTCTTGTGCTCCCTCTTCTTCGCATATGCGTTCTTTATATGCTTTCAATCTTCCCATAATATCTTCAAAGCTAACTGCATTGAGATCCAACAATTGTTCGAGCGAAGCCACCATGTGTATGAATTTCTTTCGAGGGAGACTAGATAAAAACTTCTTTACTATTTCAGATTCTTCAATGACAACTCCTAAAGAAGGAGACTTTGAAGATATCTCTGATAACTTTCCTTCAAATTCATCGATAGTATCAATGTCTTTCATCTTAAGACGATCAAACTCAGCCATTAATATTTGAAGTCTTGCTTCCTTGACTCTTTCTGCACCCACATGTCTTGACTTTAATAGCTTCCCAGATTTTCTTTGCAGTACCTAGTTCGCCGACTTGAAGAACTAGGGTTCAGGTATGCTTTGACATAGTAAAGTCATCGCCAAATCATTCTTTTCTATGTTTGTTGTTCCTTCTTCAATGGTTTCTTATACCTTGTGAACCTTCAGTGCCATCTTCATCTTAATTGTCCAAACAACATAGTTTGTTGAGTTAAGCATTGGACATTGTTTTAGAAGACGAGCTTGGTTCCTTTGGTTTTGTTGTATGTATGATGATGTCTCGATCTCCCATCTTATTTCTTCTCTATCGACTTTTCTTCTTTAGATCAATATAAAAGCTCTGATACCAAATATTGATTTAAAGCTAATCAATATTTGAGATTTTAGGGTATAAGAAATAATTCTTCTTATTAACTTTAAAAAAATAACTCAAAACTTAAAGCTCTCAATTCTCATAAGTTATGCCACAAATAGGTCTCTCCTTATATAGTCTCCAATTTCCTATTCCTAATTAGATTTCTCATAAGTTTAGATAACTCCAAAATATATTCTAAATAACTCCTAAAATATATTAGATAATCTCCTAAGTTTATCTTATCTAAACACAAATAGGAAATATTCTTTGCTCGATCCTCAAGCTATTTTCAAGTTTATTTCAACAGTCCACAACAAATATTTTAATTATTTTAAGTGAACATTATAAAATTCAATATTGCCCATGAAAACTAGTCAACCAAAATAATTTACATTCATAAAAAAATTTAGAATTTCGTGTTGGATGATTATGACGGGATAAAAGGGAAAATAGTGGGTAAAAATAAGAAAAAGAAGAAGAATAACAAGAATGACAAAAAATTTAATAACCAACTTTGTAAATAAAAGTGTATCATTGGATCATTGGCTTCTAAATTCAAGCATGTTCATCTCATCTTCACCGTCTCTTCTCCACCGGCGTCCGGCCTCTTTTCCGACGCCGGCCGGGTATATATATCTTCTTTTCTTCTCTTTTTTCCGTTTGTTTGTCTCCTCTCCTCTCGAATCTCACCCCATCACCGGCTTGGCTTTGTGAACGTTTCCGTGCTTTTGTGCATGCATCCATATCCCGGCGTCTTCGACGAAACTGCCATCTTCAGCGTCAAAGCGTCTTCCCGGTGGCATGGGTGGTTCAGATCTGCTTCGTTCTGGGGCGGCTTTGGTTTTGGGTGTTGTTGCATGCCTCCTGCGGTTGTGGTTTCCAACGGTATGGTTCCCCGGTTTCAGATTCCGGTGATTGTCGTCGGAGGCGATGCTAACTCCTATCCGGATGTTTGACCAGAACTATGCGTGGAGGTCGCCAATGGGTCATGTCTTTGGTGCTGGGCTTTTGTTCCGGCCCAATAATAATGGGCTATGTCCCAATCTCTATTTTATGCGCCTCTTGTTGTTTGTTTATGTTTGTATATGTCAATAATGTCAACACTAGTTTGTTAGGTCTAATGGGTTCTCTTTACAGGGATCCGGCTCCATGCATGTCTCCCGCTTTGACTTCGGTTATTCACCGTTTTCTAGGGATGAATGGGATCCGTCTCTATTACGGCGATTTATTAGTATCTTTGGCTTTTCCGATATGGAAGCCATTTCTTTTAGTTTCGTTTACGCATCTTCATCTTTTGATGAGTTCATGTACCCTTTGAAGGTTTGTAACTTTTCCATCATGGGAGCTCTAGTATCCGTTCAGGGTATCTTTTAATCTAATATACTATGTTGTTGACAAAAAAAAGAAAATTCAAGTGAAATTCTAAATTATTTTTGTTAGAATTTCGTGCTGGATTATAGATATCTAACAATTTAACACTAACATCCCTTGGATTATCATTCTTATAATGGAATTTTTTTTATGAGTTACTAAATACACAAACTCTCTACAAACATTGCCAAACTCTTTACAAATTTTTCTAAATCAACAAACCATATGTGAACTTAACTTTACTCTAAATTGCCAATCATGACTATAAGTTCGATGTTAAATGAGAAAACAAAAACAATAAACAGTAAATTTATATGTGAAAAACTTGACAAATATACGTGTGGTGGCTTGGTTTGGGTTTTAGAGAGCGGATTAGGGATGGTTAGGTTTCGTCGGTTTTACTTCTTGCGGTGGTTGGTTCAAGTCGGTGGTGCCGACCTCTAGGCTTGCAGTTTCTTTTTCGGGCCGGTTCCAAATCTTGACTTTTGGGTATGGTTTTGTTGCCTTTCAACTGGAAAGGAGGTGGTGTATTACCACTCGCTCAACGATTTTGTCAATTTTTTCTAGGGCTAGGGTTTCTGGAGTTTCGGCCCTCTGGTATGGTTCATGTTTCTTTCAAAGTAACAGTCTGCTTCTGTCCACAAAGTGTTTCTAGTGTGTTTTTAGTGAGTGTTGGTTGTTTTTAGCTCCTTGGAGGTCCTCTCAGCTGGTTTGGTAGTTTCGTTCGGCTTTGGTTGATCCCAAGTCTGTTTATCCTTGCTTCTTTTCTCTACTATTTGGGTTTGGCTAAGATTTAGTTTTTCATTGGTTTCTATATAGCATTTGGAGTCCGATGACTCTACTTTGTCCGGAAGATAGGTGGGTTCTGGTGGCGAACATTGTTTATTTTTATCGTCTCAACATCTTTGTTCTTGATCGTGAGGTAAATCTTCATCCACTATAGGAGGAGTTCTAAGTGTTCTAATTTGTCCATCGCTTTTTCATGATTTTTTATTTTCTTCATATTTCCCTTGGACCTATGCTCTCTGTTAGTAAGGCTTCGCTTGGTTATTTTCGCGAGTTGGATTGAGTTTAATCTTAGTGAGAAGTTCAGATTTGATTTTGTAATTGTCTTCCTCTTTTGGCTATTGTTTTTGGAGATTTTGATATTTAGGTAGTGAATGGAATGATAAAAGCGGTGCGGTTTTTCAGGTAAATTTTGAAATCCGCGAATCTACTGCCATTCACACAAATTAATTTGTTTTTTCTGAAGTTTCTCTCTCCTGGTTAAAATTCGCGCGTGGATTTGAATAAAGAATTTTTCTTCATTTTTCTGCACAATAGATAATACGCAGTCCAATACCAGTGGATCGAAATCCGCACCGCCTTTTTGGTCGAATTATTTTTTTTCCTGCTGAGAATGTTTTTTTAT